>JAODAL010049537.1:0-28104 GCA_025379985.1 Phyllomedusa bahiana | reverse complement strand
GGGGGTTTTTTAATGAAGGTGTTGTTGCTCTCCTAGATTTTTAATGGAATCCCCTTAATCGATGTCACTATCGAAAAACCTTACGATAGCGGCCGACTTATCGACTATCGCCGATCTCGATAGCCAACGCAATGGGCCAACACTATTGTGAACTTGTGCTTTTTTAAATAAGAAATTTTGGCCCTTTTATAATCTTTTTTGTGAAAAATATAAAAATTTGTAAAAAATTTTTAAAAAAAAAATGCCATTTTCAGTGTTCAAAAATTGAAGATATTTATTCCCACTCAAAAAAGTTTCTGACTTGCATTCCAAATGTCTACTGTAGGTTTGGGCATCATTTTTAAATGTCTTTCTTTTTGTGACAAAAAGGGGTTTAGAAATTTAGTAGCAATTTTTACTTTACAAGAAAATTAGCAAAAAAAGATTTTTTTAGGACCAGTCATTTTCTGAAATGGCTTTGGGGGGCCTGTATTTAAATACCCCAAAAAAATTTTTCCTCACAAAGATACTAACCCTTAAAGCAAATAAAAAAGCTTTTTAAAAAAGTTTGTTAATCCATTTGGTATTTAAAAGAAATTAAAGCAAAGGGGGTGAAATTTTAAAATTTCAATTTTTTGAGTTTTAAAATTGTTATCCTTTATTCACGGGAACCGTTAAATGGACAGGTAAATAAAATAACATAAAATTCCCCCAATTCTATCTTTTAGAGATATCCCCATTTTGGGGGCCCTGTGCGATATTTGACCAACCACAAGCCTCAGAGTAAAGGAGCCCTACCGGACTCGGGGGTCTCATTTTTATTATTTTTTTTAGGAGCTTTTTCGTTTGGGACACCCTAAGGCGTAAAACTTAAACCCCCCTAAAAGCCCCTATTGGAAATACACACCCTTTAAAGGGAAAAATCCAGGGTTTTCAGTGAGTATATCAACCCCACAGGTGTTTAAAAAAAAAATTTAGCATTAGGCTCTGAAAATGAAAAAAATATTTTTCCAACAATCTGCAATTTTAGCTGAAAATGTTTAATTTTTACAAGGAATCCTGGAAATTTCTCAGATTTCTCAAATTTGCACCACAAATTTTGATACTCAATTTCTTCCAACTTCTGCAATGCACTACACGTGGGTGTAAACTGCTGTTTTGGCGCATGGCAGGGCGTGCAAGGGAGGGAGCACTATTTGGCTTTTGGAACGCAGATTATGGTGGATGCTATGTCGCATTTGCAAAGCCTCCAAAGTAGCAGAACAGGTGAAAACTTCCAGAAGTTTCATCATTTTGGATTCAACACACCTCATGTATCTCATCTAGGGGTGTATTGCGCATTTTGGATGCATAGGTGTTCCATAGTTTTTTAGCATTGGGCCATGAAAATGGGGGGAGAAAAATGCAGTTCCGCCATTGATTTTGGGCTTCATTTTTACAGCGTTCGTCGTGCAGAATAGGCTTTACAATGCAGGTCGGTACAATTGCAATGATATAAATTTTATACAGTTTTTTTATGTTTTACTACTTTTACACAATAGAAATGTGTTTATAATAAATTTGTCTGACAGCCATAACTTTTTTATTTTTCTGTATACGGAGCTGATTATGGGCTTGCTTTTTTTGAGGCAGGAATTGATGTTTTACTGGTACCATTACAGGGTTTATATGACGCTTTGATCCCTTTTTATTAAGGTTTTTGTGAGGCATTTTGAACAAAATATTGCAATCCTTGTGGTGTTTTTTATTTTTATTTTTTACAGTGGTCACTATGCAGTATAAATTAAATGCTAGCTTTACTAAACAGGTTGATACAATTACAGTGATACCCAATTTGTATATTTTTTATATTTTACTGCTTTTACACAATTAAAACACTTTTACTTAAAAAGGAAAACATGGTTTTGCATCACCATACCTTGTTTTTTTGCAGGATGATTTGTTGTTTTTATTGGTTCCATTTTTGGGGGACCAAGGCTTTTTGGTCGCTTTTAAATCCATGTTTTGGAAGGCAGGGTGAAGAAAATACTACAATCCTAGTAGTGTTTTTTATTTTTATTTTTAACAGCGCTCACCATACAGTATCCATGACAAGTTACTTTTACTCCCTGGGTCGGGACGTTTATGGCAATGCCCATTATATATGTTTTTTTATGTGGAAGCACTTTTCTTAAAACAAATTGTTTTTATTGTGTAAAACAGTATTTATGCATCGCTGTCTTCTGATAGCCATAACTTTTTTATTTTTCAATATACAGAGCTGTTTAAGGGTTCTTTTTTTGGGGGATGAACTGACATTTTAATTGGCACCATTTTGTTGTTTATATGATTTTTTTTGCTTTTTATTCCATTTTATGTGCTGAGGGATGAACAAAAATCACAAATCTGTTTTTTTTTTTTTACCGCGTTCACCATGTGGGTTAAATAGCATGAAAAATTTATAGGGTGGGTCGTTACGCACGCGGCGATATGAAATATGTAAACTCTATTTATTTTTGATCTTTTTTGGGGCGATTGGTGTTTGTAAAGGGGAAAACGTGTTTTTATTTTTCGTTTGTGCCTTACATTTTTTTTCACTTTTCCCCATAGGGGATTTTTATCAGCAATTTTCAGATCATTATTGCAAAGGAGGTCAGTACACAACATTTCTGCTGTATACTGGTCTTCATGGCGACTGTCAATCACCATGTCCGCAATTTGCGTGGAACCCCTACCCGACCTTGACATACGGGTACGTCAAATGCTGGTAAGACGTTAAAGAAATCTTGATTTTCACCTCTTCTCCCGACCACAAACATTTACCAGTACCTCTATATAATAGTCATTCAGTTACTAATTAATACAAGGAACAGGCATCATACATTTTACCATCATACTGCTACCAAATAGAGGATTAACCCCCCTGCGGTTATGGCCTGTTCCTCCCAGAATCATAATTTGCAGGCTGAACTCTGTTCTCTGCACCCAGAGAATATAATCCAAAGGCATGACCTTCAGTGGATTGATTTTAGTACGGTCATGTTTTTTGTAGTGTTTTCATTTTTTACAGATTTCCACATCGGACTATGTCAGACTCCTTTGAATATATCAGAACCGTGTTGGATCAATTTCTTCAATAAAATGGTCAACAAGGGATCTTGACAGGGAGTGTTTATTGGAATAAAGTGTTTTGATGTTTGGGTGTTTTTTTTTTACCATTTTATTCAGCCTGCAGAGTTTTTTGTCACCTCGAGGCTGGTACTAACAACTCTCTCACTTTACTCAGTACCCATTGCACCAGGGGTACTGGGAAGAGCTAACTAACCATCAGAGGCAGACCACCAAATGTCATGGTCTGGTTCTGGGGTGGTTGTGGGCTGTTATTTTTAGGATTGGATAGAACCAATATTCATTGACCTTTCTATTCTGATAGTATTAGCTTGCAGCTGCTGGTTTTACCTTGGTGCACTGGGTACTGCAGTTATAGTGAGAGGGGATTAGTTTTGGCCTTGGGGTGACAAAAAATACAACTGGCTGACACCAAGCCCCAGCACTAGTAATGCAGAGGTGTCTGTCAGAAACCTTCATAACTAACACTAGTAAAAATAGTAAAATAAAACTAATGAAACTACACTTTATTTAAATAAACACTCCCTGATAAAATACCCCTTTGATCATTATCTTAAATAAATGGATGCAACGCTGGTCCAATGTAGTCCAATGAGTCCGATATAGTCCACGGAAAATCTGTTAAAGTACAGAAACACTTTCTAGCATTTGACTGACAACCATCTAGAGTATGTAGCAGGCTGAATACTAGATATGGCCCTCCTTTTAGGTAGATACTCTTCAAATTATTTAGCTAAATCATTGCTATTAGTTAGGTAGGCCTCCAATTTGATATCTAGGTAGATAGGTCCCCCATTATGTAGGTAAGACCCCTGTTGGTAGGATTACCAATAGGTAAGGCACCAACTAGAGAGCTAGGCAAGACCCCAGGTAGGTACACAGACAGGCAAGTCCTCAGGTAGGTAGATAGGCAGGAAAGGCCCCAAGAAGGCAGGTAGGCAGTGCCCCAGGAAGGTAGGTAGTCAAGGACCCAGTTTGTTATACAAGGCCCTAGGCATATAGATAGGCCGTCATGGCCTCAAGTAGGTAGGTAGGTAGACTGTCCCCAGGAAGGTATGTAGGCTCCAAATAGGTAAGTAGATCCCATGTAGATAGATAGGCTCCAGAGAGGTAAATAGTCCCCTGATAGGTAGGTAGCCACCCCTTCCTCCTCTCCATCATGTTTAATAGTGCCCCAAATGGTAAAAAAAAAATGAAAACTTAAACTCACCTCTCCTCATTCCCCTGGTGAGCTGCAGGAAGGCTTTGTCAGGTGAAGCGCACCACAGCCAAGGTGATGTGACGTCATCATGCCATCTACATCAGGACGCACCTCCAACATCTAGTAACCTGTAGACCTAATGGAGCCTACAGCATACCAGGTTAATTGGTAGGGCGGGGTACTAGTGGCTCCCTGATCCCCCAAGGGCTTTAATCGTTTGTGCATCTGAGAACATGCAAACAGTTCAAAAAACATTGCAGACACAGACCCACATGTGCCCTCAACCCCTGGGAGATATCTCCAAATGCTTACCTACCTACCTAGGCCTTAAGTGCCTACTTTTCAACCTGGAGCTTTGTCTGACTACTTGGGGTCATGATCACTTGTCTATCTGGGGTCATGACTACCTACCTGGGCCATTGCCTATAAAATCAACTGGGGCTTTAACTTTCATATGGGGAGGGGAATCATTGAAAAGTTTGCTATGGGACCCAGCTGCATCTAGTTATGCCCATGAAGGTTATACTTGTTCTACCAGTTAATTCCATAAAGAGCAAGTGATATTTGTGTTCATGTACACAAATACCATTCATGCCTGTATAATAAAGAGTTTAAAAGTGAAATATTACAATTATATATATGTGAAACACAAATTTAAGGCAAACTATAGGAACTAACATGGCTGTTATCATTCATAATCACACCTATGGATAGTTATATTCTTGGCAGAAAGTTTTGCAGGGTTGTTTTGCAGCTCCTGGATCCTGAGTACAAATTTGGCCAAAGACAACATCTACATGAAGTTTTCCACTGTTTGCATGGGTTTCCTCTGGATGCTCTTTGTTCACCCAGACTTCAAAACATACTGACAGGCTAATCTGGAACTTAGATCAGGGCCATCTTTTCCATTGGGCACACTAGGCAGTTGCCCAGGGGCCCCACAAGTATAGGGGCCCCAGGTGGTCTATGTATGTCCCAGGAATACAAGAAACATACCCTGGATCCCTTGGTTGGCTTTGCTTATTTAACTGTTTGTGTGTTTTTAGGATGTGCAAACAGTTAAAAACCATGGTAGAGAAGGGAGCCAAAGGCTGCACTGCCAAGTAGTCTTGCAGTCTGCAGGCTGCTAGTGTCCAGACATAAGTAGCGAGATAATATGGGTGTGCTTGAGGGTGGCTCAAGGTATGTCCAAGTGTGATGTCAAATATGTGGGCAGGCCCACTGCAGTGCTTTGTCCAAGGGCCCATAATCCTGTTAAGACGGCTCTGACTTAGATGGTGACCCCAATGAGAAAGAGGGACCAATGGGACTGACAACAATCTCTGTACAGTGCTGAGGAATATATATATATATATATATATATATATATATATATATATAATATATATATATATATATATATATATATATAAATAAATTAATTTACGTGGTCAGCCTTGACTACTAATGCAATTATGATAATTAGATAATAACTTTATTATGTTGTCTCAACAGCTCATTAATCTATAATTTATGCTGGTGCATTCAACAATCCAGGGTCTGTTGAGCAAAAACAGATCCTATGTTGCTTCTGTTATGTAGTATATACATGGTATAATTGTAATTCACAGGGTTGAAGAAAACAAAGGAAAGGATGTCTGCATGTCATAATAAGGCTCTTATACACTGTGTTTACAGTGCTGGTTTAGCATATGCACTGGTGAAGAACCCATTAGTACTGGGCAAGACATATCATGGACACGTCTACCTAGGGTCATGGTTTATTGGAGTGCAATGTTATTAACACAGTTTTTGCAAGATAGATAGGCTTTGTTAGAGAAACCTCAAAGTCATTACTTAGCATGTGCTAATTAGTTGGATCTGACAGAATGGACAGATGACTGACAAAACAGCAATAACATCCCTTATCTTCCTCCTACCTGGCATGCATCCTATGACAGTAGCAGTGGAAATGGAAAGATGACTGTATCCCTCATCTTTCTCATTCCCAGGCTTGAATCATTAGCATGCCAGAGAGGAAAGAAGATAAGGGATGCTATAGCTCTCTTACCAGGGACACATGCAGCCGCCTGCCCATCCCCCAAAATATGGTTACATAATTACATAGTTTGTAAGGCTGAAAAAGACAGCTGTCCATCCAGTTAAGCCTATTGTTCTAAGGTGTTTATCCAGAGAACGGCAAAAATCCCGTGAGGTAAAAGTCAACTCTCCTCATTTTAAGGAAAAAATATTTCCCGACTTGGAACTGGAATAAATCTCTGAATCTGTGACCCGTCTCTGGAAATATTGTCATTAAAACTTGTTGTATTATTGCACTCTAGCAGTGCATCCAGACCCATTTTTAACCCTTTAAGGTCTGAGCCTGTTTTGGACTTAAGAACCAGGCCCTTTTTTTCAAATCTGACATGTATCACTTTATTAGAGGATAACTTTTTAATGGTTCTACCTATTCACATGAATTTGAGATTGTTGTCTCATGACATATTGTTCTTTGTTAGCAATTATTTTTGTAGAAATAATCCTTGTTTATTTGTGGAAAATATAAATTGTGAAAATTTGGAAAAATTTGCCATTTTCAAAGTTTTAGAATTTCTGTGTGTAAGACAGATAGTCATACCCATCAAATTAGCAAATAACAAACATCTACCATGAGTCTACTTTATGTTGGCATCATTTTTTAAACAATCTCATATTTTTAGGACATTAGCGGGTTCTTAAATTGTGTTGCAAATTTTAATGTGTTCAAGAAAATTTGTAACACTAATTTTTTTTTAAGGACCAGTCCAGTTTTGATTTGGCTTTGAGTGGCCTGTATGATAAATACTCACAAAAATGACCCCATCTAAGATACAAGACCACTTAAAGCATTTAAAAAAGCATTTAGGAAGTTTGTTAATCCATTAGGTATTTAACAGAAATTAAAGCAAAGTGGAGGTGAAATTTTAAAATTTCACGTTTTTTTGCAGATTTTAAATTTTTATCCATTATCCACTGGAACACGTTAAATGTGACCAGGTAAATGGACACCCCCATAAATGACTCCATTTAAGAGACCGCACCCCTTAAGGTATTCCAAACAACACATAAAGTTTGTTAACCCTTTAGGTGTTTCACAGAAATTAAAGAAGATTTTAAATTTGTATCCATTATTCACTGGAACATAGTGGATGATAACAGGGACATGGAATTCAATATTGATTCCCTAGTTTCTGCCGTTTTTAGAGATATTCCATATGTGGCTCTAGTGCACTATTTGAATCGATCACAAGTCTCAGATTAGGACAAAGTTCTGGAACACCGCCGGAGCGCTGCAGAGGCCAAATGGCATGACGAGATATTCAAAGTGGCCATCTTGGGTATTAAAGGCCGTCTTCCATTCGTCGCCTTCCCGGATAAGAATCAAGTTGTATGCTCCGCGTAAATCCAAATCAAACAGTTCCGAGATCAGAGGCAGGGGGTATCGATTTTTTATGGTGATTTTGTTGAGTCCCCAATAATTGATACAGGGCCGGAGAGTTCCATCTTTCTTTTCGACAAGCCCCCGCAGGCGAAGAGGACTTGCGTATAAAGCCTTTACGGAGATTCTCCTGAATATAATCTGACATTGCCTTGGTCTCCGGGACAGAAAGAGGGTAGACTCTGCCTCGGAGAGGAGTACTACCGGGTTACAGGTCAATAGGACAGTCGAACGGCCGGTGTGGAGGAAGAGTTTTGGCCTGTCTTCCGGAAAACAAGTCGGCTAGATCCTGGTAAGGAGTGGGCAGACCCAGCAGAGGCTTCGTAGGCTTTACAGAGGCGGACCGTAGAGCAGGACAGAGTACAGGAAGGCATCGCGAGTGGCACGCGGGACCCCAATGGATAATCTCACCTGTGTTCCAGTCTAGGGTCGGAGCATGCTCTTGCAACTAAGGAAGGCCCAGGAGGATTTCAGAAGAGGAGAGAGAGGTTTCAGAGTCTCCTTGTGTAGGGCGCCTATCTGCAAGGTGAGGGGCGCAGTGCAGAACCGAATAGCGTCCTTTAGGCATTCGCCACTGATAGAGGAGACGAACATGGGTTTCTGCAGAGGGGTCACCAGGAGACGAAACATGGACACCAGCGCGTGGCTGATAAAATTTCCAGCGGACTCCGAATCAAGGAAGGCGGTGGCTTGAAAGGTGCTGTCCGGAAAAATTTCAACGAGTACGCGAATGGTCAGACGGGGAGAGGCCGCACTGACACCTAGGGATGCCTCTCCTGCGAGCCCTAGGTGCGGGAGTTTCCCAGGACAGTCCCCAATGAAGTGGCCGGAACTGCCACAGTAGAAACATAGCTGCCTCTGACGACGCTGGGTCAAGTGAGCCCTTTCGACCTGCATGGGTTCGTCCTCAGGAACCATTGGCGGAGGAAGTGGAGGTAGTTGAAAAACAGGTAGCCGGCATGGTCGGGTGACCTCCCATTGGAGGTGGAGCTCTTGTTGTCTCTCGGTGAACCGTATGTCATTTCGGGTGGCCAACCGAATCAATTCGTCCAGAGTGGACGGCAGGTCCCGACCAGCGAGCTCGTCTTTAATGCGCCCAGAGAGGCCTTGCCAGAAGGTTGCCACCAACGCCTCATAGTTCCAGTACAGTTCTGAGGCTAGGGTGCGGAACTGCACGGAGTACTGACCCACGGTAGAGTCACCCTGACAGAGGAGCTGCGGCCAGGTTCCTCGAAGACGGTGCAGAACCCCTGGAGGAAGGTTTGCAGATTTTCCGTCAACGGATCTCCTCGGTCCAATAGCGGAGTGGCCAAGGCTTCCCCCGATAAGAGGCTAATTATGAAGGCCACCTTAGCCCACTCAGTAGGGAATTGATGCCCCATCATCTCGATGTGGATGGAGCATTAACTGATGAAGCCTCAGCACTTCTTGGGGTCTCCATCACAGCTTGAGGGGAACGGCAGATGCAAAGAAGGTCCTGGTGCAGGAGCAGGTAGAGACATGGCTGCAGGAGCAACTGGTGCTGGAGTGGCGGCAGTAGCCGCAGGCAGAGGTAGATGGACCGCAAGGTTCTGCATCATGGCCGCGAGCTGGTCAATATGCTGGCTCTGCTGGGCGATGGCCGTTGTGACGTCCCGGAGCTCAGGCAAAGGTACCCTGGCGGAATCCATGGCCAGATTGTAATGTAAGGGTTTGGTGGATTCGCTCGACCACCGCAAGCGATGATAGTTAAGCCACGCCAGGGAGCGGAGTCTAAGTAGCCCCCGGTATTCACCAGAGCCCGGACTTGCTGCGGCGTGAGGCTACCAGGTTACTACCCCTGACGTGACTTGCTTGCGATGGCGGCCGGGGTAATGCATGGTACAGAGACGTAATCCAGAAGCATAGTCGGGGACAGGCAGAAGGTCAGGACGGGTGGCAGAGGTTCGTGACCAGAGACGGGCAGACGGTCAGGGCAGGCGGCAAACAGGCAAGGTCAGGAAACGTAGCGGAATGGACTGGTACACGGGTAATCAACGGAACTCCAAAACACTCTCTAGACAAACTAACGCACACCAACAATCTGGCAGAGAGTGCAGGGGGAGTATACCTTATATAGGACCAGCGGCGGGCAATTACCAATTACCGGTGCACTGGCCCTTTAAATCCAGACCAGCCCTAAGCAGCAGGTACGTGCGCGGCGGCCGGGACAAGCAGGAGCAGCGTGCACAGGATCGTGGACGGGTAAGTGAGCAGGTGTCGGCACCCGCGCCGGACCCCCTGCGAGCACAATTTTTTACAAACTCCTTTCTATTGTAAAGAAGTAGTACAAGATAAAAAACTATAGAAAAAGTATATCATTACAATTGTACCAACCATGTATAAAAGTTTCCTGTCATTTATACCATATGGCGAACACTGTAAAACTGAAGCCCAAAAAACAATATTGGAACAGCGGATTTTTCTTTTATTTTCATGGCCCTAAGCTAAAAAAAACACCTGTGTAACACCTTTGCACCCAAATTGCACAATACACCCCTAGATGAGATCCAAAATAGGGTCACTTCTGGAAAGTTTCACCTATTCTGGTACTTTGGGGGCTTTGCAAATGCACATCAAAATCTGAGTTCCAAAAGCCAAAGAGCGCTCCCTCCCTTGTACGCCTTACCATGCACCCAAACAGCAGTTTACACCCATGTATAGGGTATTGCCTAACTTGAAAGAAATAGAATAATACATTTTGTGGTGCACTTTTTCCAGGATTCCTTGTAAAAATTAAACATTTTCAGCTGAAACTCCAGATTATTTGAAAAAAATATTTTTTTAGATTTTTACAGCCTAATGTTAAAAAAAAATTGTCTAACACCATTGGGATCGATATACTCACTGCACCCATGGATATATTCCTTAAGTGGTGTAGTTTTCCAAATTAAGTCTTTTTAGGGGAGTTTATTAAGTTTTAGCACGTAAGAGTGTCCACAAACCTGGAATGGTGCCTAACATATATCTTAATGAAAATGAGACCCCAAAATCCTGTAGGTGTGCCTCCTCTGCAACGCTCCGGCGGTGTTCCAGAACTTCGTCAACGAGATCTTCCGGGGCCCTTTCTTCTTACATCTGGTCATTGTCTATCTGGACGAGATTTTAATCTTCTCTCCAGATCTAGAGACTCACCGCCACCACATCCGCCTGGTGCTCAGACGTCTCCATACCCACCAGTTATATGCCGAACTGGAGAAAGCTTGTTTGAACGCACCTGTTGCCCTTCCAAGGGAACATGTTTTCGAACAAGGTCTCCAGACCGGACCCCCCTAAGCTTTCAGCGGTTTGCAGTGGCCCAAACCCGGGGGCCTCCGGGTCCATCCCGCGCATTTGGGGTTTGCAAACTTTACAGGCAGTTAATCCCAAATTCTCACGCTGGTGGCCACTGGTGGCCCTTACAAAGAAGAATGCTAACCCCAAATCCTGGCCTCCTGAAGCCGAAGAAGCCTTTGATCGTCTTAAAGCAGCATTCGCTTCAGCTCCTGTTCTGTCTCGCCCGGACCCGCAGCGTCCATTTGTCCTTGAAGTAGACGCCTCCTCAGTAGGTGCCGGTGCCGTCCTCCTTCAAAAGTCCTCCTCTGGGAGATTGCGTACTTGCGGCTTCTTTTCCAAGACCTTCACTCCTGCCGAACGAAATTACATGATCGGTGATCGGGAACTACTGGGCATAAAGTTACCCCTTTGAAGAATGGCGACACTTGCTGGAGGGGGCTCGTCACCCCAAACTGAGATTCTTCACCGATAAACAAAAATCTCCTTTTTCTCCAGTTGCTCGCTTTTTGAATCCTCGTCAAGCCCGGTGGTCGCTCTTCTTCGCCCGCTTTAATTTCCTCCTTCACTTTAGGACGCCCTCTCTAGATCCTCGAACACTGTGGGCCTAGAGCCGCCTCTGCAGCACATAATTCCTCCTGAACGTCTCTTCATCGTGGCCCCGTGGATCTTCAACATCTACCCCCTGGGAAGACCTACGTCCGTCCTGCCATGCGGCCTCGAATCGTTAAGTGGGGACATTCCTCTCGAACAGCGGGCCATCCTGGGGTCCACAAGTCATTAAAATTGATCTCTCACTACTATTTGTGGCCCACTCTCGCTCAAGACATTAGAGACTTTGTCCTGGCCTGTACTTCCTGTACCCGTAACAAAATTCCTCGTCTCAGACCCGCGGGTCGGCTTCAGCCTCTCCCGGTGCCAGAAAGACCTTGGTCCCATATAGCCATGGACTTTGTTACGGACCTCCCGGCCTCCTCTGGTAACTGGTATTTTGGGTTAGTGACCGATAGTTTCGTTGATGGCTAACTTTGTTCCCCTGCCAGGGTTACCCTCTGCTCCTCAGCTGGCCCAGCATTTTTTCCACCACATTTTCCGGTTACACGGTCTTCCGTTGAATGTCGTCTCGGATTGGGGGTCCATTTGTTTCGAGATTTGGCGGGCTCTATGTGGTCAGTTGCGGATTCAGCTAGACTTCTCGTCTGCTTACCACCCTCAAAACAACGGGCAGGTAGAGAGGGTTAACCAAGTTTTAGGTACCTACCTACAACACTTTGTATCCTGCCCGTCATGATAATTGGTCCGACCTCCTCCCCTGGGCGGAATTTTCATATAATTCTCTAGACTCAGAATCCGCAGGAGCCTCTCCTTTTTTTGTCGTGTTTGGGCTACATCTCCGCCCGCCTCTCCCTCTGGCCACCTTGGGTCATGTTCCTGCTGTGGATGCCCAGGTGCGTGACATCAAGGCATTCTGGCAAGCCACACGACAGGCCCTTCTACGGGCTTCCGCTCATACCAAGGCCCAGGCCGACAGGTACCATAGTCCTCCGCCCCTATTTAAGCCAGGTGAGAAGGTTTGGTTGTCCGCCCAATATATCCGGTTCAAGGTGCCCAGGTATAAGTTAGGCCCTAAGTATTTGGGCCCTTTTGTTGCACTTCGGCAACTAAACCCGGAGTCCTACAAGCTCCGCTTGCCTCCCATTCTGCGTATCCCATACACCTTCCATGTTTCGCTCCTCAAGCCTGTGGTGCTGAATCGCTTCTCCCGTGGATCTGTCTCGCCTTCTCCTGTGGCCGACTCTGATAACATCTTTGAGGTAAAGGAGGTGCTGGCGGAGAAAAACAGTGAGGGGGAAAGGGGTTTTTCTTTTTGATTGACTGGAAGGGGTTCGGGCCGGAGGAGCGTTCGTGGGAACTGAGGCTAATCTGTCTCTGCCCTCCTCTGTAAATTTCGTAAAAGAGGGGAGACCTAAAGAGGGGGGTGGTACGGGTCATGGGGGCTGGCGCGGGGTGCCGTGCCCCCGCGACATCCCCCTGCTCCCAAGGCGGGGGGCCGCGCGGGGCCGCCCCGGCCGCCCGCAACCATCCCCCTGCTGCCCGGGTTCCGACGCCTGCTCACTTACCCGTCCATGCTCCTGTTCAGGCTGCTCCTGCTTGTCCTGTCCGCCGCGCGCGTACCCGATGCTTAGGGCGAATGCGCGATGGCTGGTCTGGATTTAAAGGGCCAGTGCACCGGTAATTGCCGGCTGCTGGTCCTATTAAGGTATACGCCCCTGCACTCTCTGCCAGATTGTTGGTGTGGCGTTAGTTTTGTCTAGGAGTGTTTTAGGTTTGTTGGATTACCGTTGGGACCAGTCCGTTTCCCCTACGTTCCTGACCTTGCCTGTTTGCGCTGCAATTGACCGTAATTGCTCGGGCTCTGCACGGAACCTCTGCCGGCCGTTTCCCGACCTTCGTCTGTCCCTGACTACCTTCTGGATTACGTCTCTGTACAACGCATTTTACCCCGGCCGCCATCTGCAACAAGTACGTCAGGGGTAGCGACCCTGGTAGCCTCACGCCGCAGGCAAGTCCCATCCCCACTTTGCTGCGGGCTCTGGTGAATTTCTGTGGGCTACTTAGACTCCGCTCCCTGGCGTGGCTTAACGATCATCGCTTGCGGTGGTCCAGCGAATCCACCGAACCCTTACAGTGCCATTATGGGGTTTATATGCTTTGATCTTTTTTTAATCGAGGTATTTGATAGGCAGAAGAAACAAAATACAGCAATCCTGGTAGTTTTTTTTTATGTTTTATTGCTTTTACACAATAAAAACACTTTTATTTAGAAATTAAAACCCGTTTTTGCATCACCATAGTCTGTGAGCCATAACTTTTTTTTTTTTTTTTTTTTCTGAGTACAGAGCTGTATAGGGGCTTGTTTTTCTCAGCTTGAGTTGATGTTTTTATGGATATGATTTTTTGGGGACACATAACTTTTTGATTGGTTTTGAATCCGTTTTTGAAAGGCAGGGTGAAGAAAATATAGCAATCCTGGTAGTGTTTTTTTTTTTATTTTTTTGCGCTTGCTGTGCAGTACACGTGACATGTTAATTTTACTCTGCTGGATGATACAATGTGGTGATACCCAATTTATATTGATTTTTAATGTTGTAAAAGTTTAAAAAAAACAACTTGTTATTGTGTAAAACAATATTTATGTATTGCTCTTTTCTGAAAGCCATAACTTTTTTATTTTTCTATATATAGAGTTGTTTAAATGTATTTTATTTTCAGGAAAAACTGACATTTTCATTGGTACAACTTTGGCATTTATATGACTTTTTTTACGTTTTATGTGCAGGGAGATAAACAAAAATTGTAATTCTGCCATTTTTTAAATTATTTTTTAAGGCATATTAGTAAAGTAGCATGACAGATTTATAGGATAGGTCATTACGCATGTGGCAATACTAAATATGTGCACTTTTTTAATTTGGCTCTTTTTGGGGGTCATTAGGATTTGTAATAGGTTAAAGGCCGTGTTTTACTGTATTTTTTATTTTTTTACACTTTTACTTCTTATGTATTTATTTTTTTTTTCATATTTTTTCACTTCTTTCACCCTGGGACTATACTATCGATCATTAGATCGCTGGTATAACTCAGGTCTAATACATTGTAGCATTTCTATGCTGCAATGTATTATACCAACTGTCAGTCATCCTGTCAGACTCCACCCCCAGCAGAGCCTAGCAGGATGACATCACAGACATCCCTCTGTCATAACTCCCTAACCCTGCAATCACTGTTTGCGGCAGCTAAGGGGTTAAACCGTCGGGAATGGAGTTATCTCCACTCTTGACATCAAGTGCAGGAGCCCAGCTGTCAATCACCTTTGGGCTCCCGCAGCTCCATGACATTTCTGGACCTCATGGGGCATTAAAGGGCTTTGCACCATGATGTACAGGAACATCATGGTGGGTTAAGGGGTTAAACTATTTCTTTCTGGCAGAGAATTCCACAGTCTCATTCCTCTTAGGATGTTTTCACACAACTTTTTTGAAGAATAAATGTCCCCTTCAAAATTTGCTTCAAAAAATGTCTGATTAGAGTATTTTAAGAGGAAATGTACTTGTCAAGTTTTATTATGTATACTGTATATTATAGTATATATCCTATATAGAATATATATTATGTACACTAGTATATATAGTATTATACACTACTTACAAAACGCTAGGGATATTTGGCTTTTCCTTGAAATTTCAGGATAAACATTACATTTCTTGAAAAACATTATTTTTAAAAATTTTAATTAAATTAACTAAATGAGAATGTACTTTCGAATGCACAGGTCCAACTGTTCCGTGATTCAGTACTGTTTGATCTCTGAATCACCCAATAAATTTAGGAGATCAATGTGTATTCGGATTTAAACAGAACCTCGACATTGTAAGGCTTCAAGCAGGATGCTCTCAGCTGCTCTACATCATGAGACCAAGACAACACCTTACAATTGATCAAAAGTACCTCGTCATTGTGAGGCTTAAATCAGGAAGCTCTCAGACAAGTGGCCACTGAGTCTAGAGTGTCACACAGTGTCATCAGCAGGTTGTTCCAGAGATACAGAGAGACTGGAAGTCACAGAAAGTCAAAGAAGTGAACGTCCACTTCTTTGCCTTTCTGTGACTCTTAGGCCATGTTCACACGGAGCGAATTACGGGTTGAAATACGTCCCAGTCATTACGGCAATCCACAGTTCTCATAGAGAACTATGGATTACGACTCCTCTCCCTGCTCGCACAATACAGCGATCAGGGAGAGAAGTGACATGTCAATTATTCACGGTGTATACGCGCTGAGAATAATGAATGTTTATGGGGCCGGCGGGCTGCAAAATACGTCCCGCAATTACACCGTGTGAACATAGCCTTACAGTCTCTCCGTATCTCTGTTGCGATCTGCTGATTACCCTCTGTGACACTCTAAGCTTAGTGGCCACTTCCATCTGAGATCATCCTGCTAGAAGCCTCAAAATGGTGAGGTACTGCTGATCAATTGTAAAGTTTGTCTTGGTATCATGATGTCAATATGTGAACATCCTGATGAGGAGGACTGTTTAAATCCCAAATGTATTGGGTAGTTCAGAGATCAAACACCTGTTGTGAATTTTGCCATTAAGCTCCTTGATAGAGTTCAGCAAGTTGTGCAAAAAGTATTGAAACACTCAACAGTTGGACATGTGCATTTAAAGTAAAGATATGTACTAATTTAGTTCATTAAAAAAAAGTCAAGACATTTTATGTTCATCCTGAAATTTCAGCCAAAAGCTAAATATCTCTTACTTTTTGTGAGTAATGTGTATACCCCAACCCTTCCCTCATCTTCCCCACTCTAACCCTACCTTAACCCTTCCCCAACCCCCACCTAACATACTTTATATACACACACTGTCAGTATATTCCATACCTACATATTGCCATTAATAAACATTGCTGATATCCATACCATACCCTAGAGAAGTGATCCAGGCTTCATGCTACTGCCCACCTCCTTGGTCACATTCCACCAACAAGACCCCTCACCCACAATACACATGTTCTGGCTCGATCTCCTGTGTAAGCCCTGGAGCGTGGACTGTCTGGATATTCAATGATCGGGCCCTTGGGGCTGGCCGGACATGTCTCCTCAGCACTTGTGCTGTGGATGGATTATGAGGGGCTCTGGACCTGCAGCCACCGCATGGGGCAGGGCTCTGAGTGCAACAAGCACAACCGTAGCATAACCGTAGCCACTGGAATGTCACATTCCGAAATTATAGGGGTGTCAGACAGAACTGCTCAAGGGCCCCTCATTTTACATGCAACTTCCATCCCTGCTGCAGCTATTTTACCAGCTCTTTGACACAGGCCAAACACTCCTGGTTGCTATCCTGTTGATGTTTTGGTGAGTACAGAGATCCAGCTAGAATGAATTTTTTCAAGGTAGAAACATCTCAAAATGTGCTACACACTTTTGTGTGATGTATCTCTGTGCCAAAAATCTGATTCCTATTGTTTCCTATGGGGATTTTTAATCGCGTCAATGCCTTGAGAATTGACAAGGCACTTAAATTTAAGCAAGTAAAATCGAGTCGTGTGAATGACAGAATGTATTTTACATTGGAATCAATGGGAAGTGTTTAGAATCTTTTTAGAGCTTATTTTGAGGCGTTTTTCAGTGCAAATTTCTCTACTCCCAGTAGCCCAGTCATACTTGTACTCCCACAATAGCATAAACTTCCCATTATCCCTCCTTTTGTAATCCCACATTGCTGTCAGCTTAAGTCTTTACAAGGACACAAACTACATTAGTCACTAAAGTTGGCTGCTCTTCTCCTGTCTAAATGTAACATGCACAGTTCTGTTGGAGGATTGACATTTCGCCTGCACACAGTATCATAACAGTTGGCTGTTATTATTTCTCTCTTCAGAGCACTCTCAGATGAGTTAATTGCCCCCACCCCCTGCAAAAAAAAAAAAAAAAAGAAAGAAAAAAATCTTGCTTCCCAAGTGGGCTTTCACTTTGCAGGCTGCTCTTTGTCTGCTCTATCATGTTTTCTCCTAAGACAGAAAATGGTGGAAAGGTTCCTGGGAGGAAGGAAGGCAGCCTCCACCTGTGCTTTCTAATCGATGCCTCTGTTGGAGTACAGCTGGCCAGACTGCACCATGATGTCCTCCATATTGCCCTTTACACCTCCTGTTGTGAAACGTCTCCATGATTGGATGAAGTCAGGTGGCAGTGGGGAACAGAAGGGTCAGGAAGAAAAGTGGTGTAAAAAGGCAGTGAAGAGCTTGGTGAAGAAGCTGAAAAAGACAGGTCAACTGGACGAACTCGATAAGACAATCACAACGCAGAACTGCAATAGAAAATGCATAAGAATCCCAAGGTCTCTAGACGGCCAACTTCAAGTATCCCAACGCAAGCGGTAACCGCATGTTTTTTACTGTCCTCTCTGGCGCTGGCCAGATCTCCAAAGTCATCATGAACTAAGAGCGATTGAAAACTGTGAATATGCTTTTAATCTTAAAATTAGACAGAAAATGCTCAGATAATTAAATGTCAGTTGACACGAAATAGGGTAATTTTTCCAAACCTATTCCAGTTAAATACAGCACTGAAAGGGGTTTTGCCACAATCTAATGGGGTGTTGCCACGACACCCTCCAAGACGGGTATATAATCACGTATCTAAAAATATGTGAATATTAAAAGTGTAGCCTGTAAGAGCTACAGCCTTACTAAGATGCCCTTAGTTTCCTGACTGTTTACATTAGCTACAACCAGGACAGAGGCGTAACTAGAGACGCCGGGGCCCCAAAGCAAACTTTTGGATGGGGCCCCCTACCCCCCCCCCCCCCTCCCACACTCCTTGACCACCTCCTTGACCACGACCATGTACCAGGTCATGCTGTTAGATAATGTAGATAATACTAGGGGTAAATACCTCACCCTACATATCACCATCATACTGCTACCAAACAAATCCCACTATACCAAGACCAGCATTACCAATAACTCTACTACATATGGACCTGATTATACCGCCAGAACACGACCACAAATTACCACCACATAATGACTGAATAATGCCCCTACACTATTACTGATTAGTACACAAAGACCAATAGTACCACCATATAGTGACCATATAGTGGTATATACTAGTGTACACAGGCTCTGCCAGACTGTATATAACCACCATACAGGGGACATATAGTGGTAGACACCAGTGTACACAGGCTCTGCAGACTATATATAACCACCATACAGTGACCATATAGTGGTATATACCAGTGTAGACAGACTCTGTAGACTGTATATAACCACCATACAGTGACCATATAGTGGTAGACACCAGTGTACACAGGCTCTGCATACTGTATATTACCTCCATACAGTGACCATATAGTGGTAGACACCAGTGTACACAGGCTGTGCATACATATAAGTGTTTTACAGTGTAGTTACATCTTGTGACTCACAGGTGACGTCTCTCTGACAGTCGTTTGACTTTCCTCTTTGTTCTGCATCCCGTCCGACCTTCATGATGACATCTCCCGGCCACTTGTCCCTGCAGATTTAGACACAAATATCTTAGAATTTCCCGACTTTTCCAGCACCCGCCCCCTGGCTATATGGGGTCCATTTTAGGCAGGCAGGTTTAATAGGATATATGGGCTCCACATAGGCAAGGTTTAGGTAGCCAATAGAGTGCCCATTATAGGCAGGCAGGGGGGTTTGGTAGCTATAGGGAGCCATTAAAAGGTAGACAGGGTTAGGGGGCTATGGGGCCATATAGGAAGGGTTTAGGCAGCTAAAGGGGCCCATATAAGTAGACAGGGGGGCTATATAGGCAGACAGGCTTCACGGTAAACTATAGGGCTTTCAGGCAGGGAGACTTGGAGCTATATAGGCAGCCTTAGGGGGCTATCTAGGCAGCCTGGGGGGTATAAAGGCAGCCTGGGGGGGGGTACAGGCAGGCTTTAGGGGGTGTACAGGAAGGCTTAGGGGGTGTACAGGGAGGCTTAGGGGGTGTACAGGGAGGCTAGGGGGTGTACAGGGAGGCTAGGGGGTATACAGCGGTTGTATATGCAGGCAGGCAGGTTAGGGGGCTGTAATAGGCAGGCAGGCGCGGGGGCTGTACTAGGCAGGCTAGGGGGCTGTATAGGCAGGCTAGGCTAGGGGGCTGTATAGGCAGGCAGGCTAGGGAGCTGTATACGCAGGAAGGCTAGGGGGCTGTATAGGCAAGCAGGCTAGGGGGTGTATAAGTAGCCCTAGGGGGCTGTATAGGCAGGCAGGCTAGGGGGTGTATAGGCAAGCTAGGGGGCTGTATAGGCAGGCAGGCTAGGGGGCTGTATAGGCAGGCAGGCTAGGGGGTGTATAGGTAGCCCTAGGGGTCTGTATAGGCAGGCAGGCCAGGGGGTGTACAGGGAGGCTAGGGGGTATACAGCGGCTGTATAGGCAGGCAGGCAGGCTAGGGGGCTGTATGGGCAGGCAGGCGAGGGGGCTGTATATGCAGGCGAGGGGGTGTATAGATAGCCCTAGCGGGCAGTTTAGGCAGGCAGGCTAGGGGGCTGTATAGGCAGGCAGGCTTTGGGGGCTGTAATAGGCAGGCAGGCTAGGGGGTGTAAAAGGTAGCCCTAGGGGGCTGTATAGGCAGGCAGGCTTTGGGGGTATAGGTAGCCCTTGGGGGCTGTATAGGCAGGCAGGCTAGGGGGCTGTAAAGGCAGGCAGGCATATAGGGGGCTGTATAGGCAGGCATATAGGGGGCTGTAATAGGCAGGCAGGCTAGGGGGCTGTATAGGCAGGCAGGCTAGGGGGCTGTATAGGCAGGCAGGCTAGGGGGTGTATAGGTAGGCAGGCTAGGGGGTGTATAGGTAGCCCTAGGGGGTTGTATAGGCAGGCAGGCTAGGGGGTGTATAGGTAGCCCTAGTGGGCTGTGATAGGCAGGCAGGGGTAGGGGCTGTGATAGGCGGCAGGCTAGGGGCTGTATAGGCAGGCAGCTAGGGGGCTGTAATTTGGCCAGGCAGGCTAGGGGGCTGTATAGGCAGGCAGGCTAGGGGGTGTATAGGCAGGCAGGCTAGGGGGTGTATAGGTAGCCCTAGAGGGTTGTGATAGCCAGCCAGGCTAGGGGGCTGTTATAGGCAGGCAGGCTAGGGGGCTGAAATAGGCAGGCAGGCTAGGGGGCTGTAATGGCAGGCAGGCTAGGGGGCTGTATAGGCAGGCAGGCTAGGGGGCTGTAATAGGCAGGCAGGGTAGGGGGCTGTATAGGCAGGCAGGCTAGGGAGCTGTAATAGGCAGGCAGGCTAGGGGGCTGTATAGGCAGGCAGGCTAGGGTGCTGTAATAGGCAGGCAGGCTAGGGGGTGTATAGGTAGCCCTAGGGGGCTGTATAGGCAGGCAGGCTAGGGGGTGTATAGGTAGCCCTAGGGGGTGTTTAGGCAGGGGGCTAGGGGGCTGTAATAGGCAGGCAGGCTAGGGGGCTGTATAGGCAGGCAGGCAGGCTAGGGGGTGTATAGGTAGTCCTAGGGGTCTGTATAGGCAGGCAGCCTAGGGGGCTGTATAGGCAGGCAGGCTAGGGGGCTGTAATAGGCAGGCAGGCTAGGGGGGCTGTAATAGGCAGGCAGGCTAGGGGGGTTTTAAATGGGAGGCAGGCTAGGGGGCTTTTATAGGCAGGCAGGCTAGGGGGCTGTATAGGCAGGCAGGCTAGGGGGTGTAAAGGCAGGCAGGCTAGGGGGTGTATAGGTAGCCTTAGGGGGCTTTTTTAGGAGGGAGGCTAGGGTGCTGTATAGGCAGGCAGGCTAGGGGGCTGTAATAGGCAGGCAGGCTAGGGGGTGTATAGGCAGGCAGGCTAGGGGGTGTATAGGTAGCCCTAGGGGGTTGTTTAGGCAGGCAGGCTAGGGGGCTGTGATAGGCAGGCAGGCTTGGGGGGCTGTAATAGGCAGACAGGCTAGGGGGCTGTAATAGGCAGGCAGGCTAGGGGGTGTATAGGCAGGCAGGCTAGGGGGCTGTAATAGGCTAGGGGGCTGTATAGGCAGGGAGGCTAGGGGGGTGTATAGGCAGGCAGGCTAGAGGGCGGGAATAGGCAGGCAGGCTTGGGGGTGTATAGGTAGCCCTAGGGGGCTGTATAGGCAGGCAGGCTAGGGGGTGTATAGGTAGCCTTAGTGGTCTGTATAGGCAGGCAGGCTAGGGGGCTGTGATAGGCAGGCAGGCTAGGGGGCTGCAATAGGCAGACAGGCTAGGGGGCTGTAATAGGCAGGCAGGCTAGGGAGCTGTAATAGGCAGGCAGGCTAGGGGGTTTTATAGGTTTGCCCTAGGGGCTGTATAGGCAGGCATGCTAGGGGCTGTAATAGGCAGGCAGGGGTAGGGGGCTGTATAGGCAGGCAGCTAGGGGGCGGTATAGGCAGGCAGGCTAGGGGGCTGTAATAGGCAGGCAGTCTAGGGGGCTGTAATAGGCAGGCAGGCTAGGGGGCTGTAAAAGGCAGCAGGCTGGGGGGTTTTATAGGCGGGAGGCTGGGGGGCATATGGGCGGCGGGGCTGGGGGGGTGTAAAGGCATGCAGGCAAAGGGGTGTTAATACCCTTCAAGAAAGCCAAGAAATTATTGTAAAATATTTAAACTTGCAGACAAAGAAACCCAAACCTGAAGTTTTTTAAAAGCCGAAATTTTGGCTCAGGTCAGGGATTAAAGATTTGATATTCGGGGACTTCTCGGAAGTGCTCAAAAAAGAGAAGAGCTTTTTGCAATGTTCACAAACTGTTCAACAACAAACAGAAGTTCGAAAATGCTCTTCCAGATCTGAAAATTTTCCATAAAAAGGGAAAAATTTTTCCCACGTTCCACACGCCGAAGAGGACTTTTTCTAGTAGAAAATACGGCTCCAACCCAAAAATACAAACCCCCCCAAAAAAAAAAAGATACACAACCTTCACCAAAGGGGACAACTCTGGCGGGGGGCGAGGAAGACCAAAAAGGGGGAAGAAACCTCCCCCTAACCGTGGGGCTCCCCCTTTTGGACACCACTTGAGCAAGGAGGGGGGGGGGGGTGGCGTGATCTTTTGAAGATGGAGGATCTAAAAGAAGACAGATGATTCATATTTTCTGATACTTTTTTTTAGTAGAGATTGCTGATATTTAGAGGTTTCTGCAAATGTCAATATTAACGTTGCCGTGACCTGGAGGTCACCGGGGGTGGGGTTTGTGAGATTGAGGGCTCGGTCCTTGCAACTGGGAGGGAAATGGATCCTCTTCGCACAAACAAAAGGGTATCAGTCTCTGTGTGACTCTGGGGGGGGGGGGAGTGGGGGGATAGGTTAGAAGACTTCTTCATTGTGGAAAAAAAAAGTAAATCCTAAACCCATTGCACCCCGGGTTGAAACATGTCCCCAAACCTGTTGCCATGGAGAGATTCAACACTTGTTCCCTGGGGAATTAAATGCCAACGTTGCCGGGTTCGACTTTTATGAAAAAGTTGTAAATGTTTTAAATTTTTTCTGGTTAAATCCTGCGGGGGGATGGCTCCCAAAGGACCAGGGAGTTTAACATTGTATATCATTACACGATGTAACTTGGAATGTGAAGGGGGTTGTTCCCCTAACAAGTTCATGGTGTTGCGCACCGAAGCTCTAAAAGCGATGTGGCGCGCCCAAAAACCCCCTAAAGCAGAAATTTCCCTAGGATGAGGGGGTTGTGGGTGGGGGGATTATCGTCTCCCGTCGGTAAAGGAAAACTGGGACTTAAATTTTGTTTTCACAAAAACTTGTCAGTAATACTGTCCAAACGGGGGTAGTACAGAGCGTAGAGGGGCATGGGTACACCTGCACTGGGCACGGGGTTTTTCTATTTAAGATATATGGACCAAAACACGGGCCCCAGGCAAACTTTTCAAATCTCTGGAACAATTGCCCATAAAAATAAAAAACAAAACAAAAGTGATTGGGGGCGATATGAAACCGGGCGTAGCTGGGAGGACAGGAAGATGCAGGAAGCCAAAGGAATAATCTAAGCAGGAAACCCCTTGGCGACTTTTACGGAGAGGCTTGACTCTTGGATGATGGAGACCCTGCACCCAAAGACGGGAAATTTAACCTTTTTCCGCACCCACATCCCCCCTGGTCACGTCTTATTAATTTTATTACCCTCAACTTTTTACCCAGGTAGAAAATGTCACTATAAAACACATGATAATATGGATCATTCCCCTTTTGGGTTGATTTTCCAAGAAAGGGTTTCCCCAAAGAGGCACGATTTCATATGAGGTTTGGGGGTTCTGGCACAAGATGAAGAGTTTTCAGGACTAAAAAGGGGTTTGGTGTTGAAATATAGACCAACAATGAAGAGTCACTTCACCACCCAAGTGTTTTGGGGGGCAGGAAAGGTGGTCCTCTATATTACGGGGCTTAAGCTTTTAAAATTCAGACACTACAGCCCCAATAGTTTGCCAAAACAAAACTCAGTTTTTGGGAACCCTTTTGGGGAAAACAAGGCCAAAGGGAAAAGGGGCCAAAGAGCTTTTGAGGCAGGCGGAAAAAGAGAGGCGCTAAAAAGAACAAAACAAAAAGCGAAATTGTTAAAATAGGGAAAAAAGGCGGGGGCCCCTCTTAGCCAGTTTGGGCAAAGGGGATATACCCAAAGTCGGCAATACTAACCTTAAAGGTACAACGGGAAAGGGGCGTCCCAGGGGGGGGAAAATAAACAAAATATTAAAAATTTTTTTCCAAAAAATCTATCTCGGGTAAAAAACCTTGATGCGTTAGATCGAAGGGGGTTTGAGCAAAATTCATTTGCCAATTTTACGGAAAAAGACTGCCTGATTTTGGGGGGTCTTGTCACTAGAAGGAACGGAAAAGGTGATGTCTGAGCTGAAAGAGGCAAAGCCCCTGGCCTAGGGCTTTTTCGGGGGAATTTTTTTAAAATTTTTTAAACAGGGAATCCCCCACGTTAACAAACCCATACAAACATACTTGCGAGGTGTTCCAATTCCTGGTTCATCCAACATCACGCACATCAAGGTGCTCCCAAAAAACGGTAGGGACTCTACAATACCCGGGTCTTACAGACCAATCTCCCTTATAAAGTGGATCTAAAACTGTTGGCCAAATTTTGGAGAAAGGCTAGCGGAGGTGACCCCAAATTATAAAGGCCCACAACAAGTCGGTTTTGTAAAGGGGAGGTCGGCGGTGGCCAACATCCGAAAAGTTTTGCTGACCGTACAATCGGTCCATGGGGACAAACAAAAATACTCGGGGGCCGCCCTGTTTGCAGTCGATACGGAGAAGGCCTTCGACTCCGTGGACGGGGGATGGCTGAATCTAGTATTGAATAGAATAAAACTGCACGGGCCCCTTCAAAACCTCCTATCATCCTTTATATAGGCCCCAGGCTAGGGGTTTTTGCATCCCCCGGGTTCCTATCCAAGTTTCGACCTTCAACGTGGCAAGGCAGGGATCCCCAATTTACATGCTCTTCAACTGGCGGTAGAGCCCTTTTTCTCAATTCTTGCTTTCAACCCCTATATGAGGGGATTTCGTGGGGGACAGGGAAAAAACTCCCATGTTCGCTGACGACGTTTTATTTTTACTGGGGGAACCCCCCACAGAGAGTGGGAAATCTGCTTCAAACATCTTCGACTTTTTTCTGTGTTCCGGTCAGATAAACGAGTCAAAATCGGAATTATTTTTATGTTGGGGGGGAAAACACCCAGGGGGGTCAACCGGAAAAGTCCATACACTAGCTAAGATTTCATCAGTACCTTGGGATAAAAAAAAGGCCGCACCCCTACCCCTAAATTTTCCACCTCAAATACAAAAAAAAACAAGGGAAATGGATGATGGGGCTGTTTACCCTGCACTTTTGCAAGATCCATTTGGTAAAGAAGTGGGTTCCCCCAAATACGTTACCTTGCAAACAATCCCCCCTATTACTCAAAATAAGGGCGGGGGTAAAAATAAAATGGCCTTTTTTTAAAATTTTTTTGGGCCTCGAAGCGGCCCAGAATTTCTTTGCGCAAGCTTATGCCCCGAAAGCCCCGGGGGGGGCAATTCCAACGTCCGTTTAACAATTTTCCGTTGTTAGGCATTTTTGGATGGATTCGGGTACCCAGTTCTATTCAAATTGGTGGAGGCATCGGGCAAAACCTTGGTCACTACCATTCTGCACACCAAAAATTTGCCATTACCGGCTCAAATCAGGGGGAAAAATGTTTTTAGGATACTATATGACTTGGAGGCAGTCAGGAAGCTATGGAAATCCCATGGTCTGTTTGAAAATTTTTTCCCTTTTCACGGCCACCCCAATTTCCCCAAAAGGAAAGACAAAAAACCAACTTTTTGGGGGGGGCCCGGAGGGAGAAGGGAGTTTTGGAGATCCCACGCTTAGTAGTTAAATCAGGAAGACTTTTGACCTTCCAGGAACTCAGGGTTCTTACATCCCGGCCACGAAATTTCTGGCTAGGGCAGGTCGCAAGTTTTTGGTCTAGGGTGCTACACCCCCAAAGCCCTGAAAGACCCAAAAAGACAACTTTGTCTTCGATTCTGCCCCTCGACACTCACTGTCTTCTGTATACAAAGCACTATGAGAACCAGCCATTCAGTGTGCAGAAAACACACTATTTAAGTATTGGGGTGAGGTATTTAACAAACAGAAATGAATGAACAGTACTAAGTGGTTGGAAAAATCGTAAATAAAATTAATCAGTGAAAAAATGGAGGGAAAATCGTTTTTGTTTCATACTAAGCAATTTTGGGTTTAATATCCCAGCCCACCCGCAAGCCCCTGATAGAATGACAGCATGCCCCAAATGCGCAGTTTCAAAAACAGATATGATTCACGGAATGTGGTATTGCGCAGCAATCCAGAATTTCTGGGGACAACTACTAGCGCTACTTAAGGAAAAAGGGAACGTTAGATTGAAACTCCAACCAGAAGTGGTGCTGTTTCATGACCTGCCTCCACTGGGAGCCAGCGGCCACCCCCTTTTTGCACACGCTTCTGTTGGGACCCAAGAGATCATTCTGGAGAAGTGGTTGGATACTGAGGTGGCCCCTCTGGACATGGTGATTAACCACGTCAAGAAGTACGTGGGCGCAGAGAGGGTGATGGCAGAACACTTGAAGGACTCTCAGTCTGAAAGGTTCTTAACACAGTGGCGACAATTCATGGTGGGATTTATGACGGATACGGAAATTTCCCAGACCGTGTACCCGTTCAGATACTCCAAGTGGTATCTGACGGAAGCATTAGCGGGAACGCTTGGTAAACTTGAGCTTCCCCATGACCATCCATCGAGCTCACACCGATAATCGAGCGAGGGCTTGGGAGGGGGAAGACTATGACATGCCTCCCCTCGGATCTCTCTTCCAAAAATTTTCCCCTTCACAGTTATCATTGAACATCACAGAAACCAAGACACTAGATGGTTAAAACTACGAGCATCCAGGTCCAGGAGCCAGCCCTCCTTTCTATGTTGTGCACGGAATGTTAGGTTATAGACTATAACTTTTGTTCTTTAGATCTCTTCCATGTTGAGCAAGATTAGTATGATATAATAAGGGAGTTCGAAGTGTGAGAGTCTTACAGCGCCATCACTCGGGGTAGGGAGGGGGTTGCAGTGATGAGAACGCCGCCCAGGTACATCTTGATTTAAACCCCAGTTTTTAATCCCGAGGAACAGGTGACTAAGGAAGCTTGACCTCGGAGAAGAGGATGGTAGATCAGGAGAGAATGCTCTCAGAGGTGATTGTTCGCATCTACTTCGGTCTGATTAGAATAAAGAGAGGCTAGGGCGCTAGTATGTTGGAACATCTTGTGACACATGGATCCCTTTGTGTAATGACTGTGTAATGATTTGATATCTGCTTCACATGTTTTATACGACAAAATGTACGTAATATGCATTTTATTGACTTTGCTGATGTAAAATTAAAGGTGAAAAATCAATAAAAAGGAGTTTGAAAAAAAAAATTTAAATCCAGCAATTGTGTAGTTACCACAGTTGAATTGATAAGTGCCAAAAAATACCTTTTATTATCCGAATACATTACAGATACATGTTTTTTGACTTTGGTGCACTACAGCTTTGTTCATTGAGGCACCTTGCACTTAAATGTGAATACTGCAATTTTTTAGTCACCACAGGTGAATTGATAGGTGCCAAAAAATACCTTTTATTATCCGAATACATTTCAGATACGTGTTTTTTTCACTTTGGCGCAGGCCAGCTTTGTTGACTTGATAGATCTACTTTGCAGTTATATTTGAATCCAGCAATTTTGTTTTGATTTGAGGGATTTGAGAATAGCTGTGATTTGCCGTCTTTTAATAAGAGACTTTCCAAAAACTCTTCCCTACCGTCTCAAATTTGTATATTTCTGAACAATGGAGCGGAAATTCAGGTGGTAAGCGAGCAAAGAGGGGGTAGGAATGGAGGTAGAGGTTACAAAAGAAAAGGTGCTCCTTCCAGTGCTTGCGACAATACGCAAAGCCCGCGGATCATCAGTTTCAGGACCTCAGGCCCTGTCCCCGCTGGGTCAGGGTGTGAATTCAGTAACGAA
>JAODAL010049536.1:0-28105 GCA_025379985.1 Phyllomedusa bahiana | reverse complement strand
AAAGAGCCCGAAAAAAATATTATCCATATTTTTATTGAAATACAAGTAATTAAATCTCTTATGACACTTAAAAGAAATTTGCATAATAATTTGAAACGCGGCGTAAGTATACGGCTATGTCTCTACACAACGCGGTATTTTTGACAATCTTTCAGTGGATTCAGTATTTAGAATCAGCCAAAAATCCAACGATACACAGTGCTTTGTGCCGCAAAAAAAATTTTTGTGCTGTAGTCTAAAGCAAAGTTTTTCCAATTTTTTTTAAAATTTTCCTTCCGTCGGTTTTTTAAAACAGTCTTTTAAACTTTCCCGTTGGGTTCGTACTTTTAAAGTAGGGCTGACCCCGAAAAAAAACCCTAACCCGAGGTTTTCAGGAAAACTAAAAGAAAACCGGGGCCAGCGTGTTAAAATGCCATGGGATTTTGGACCCCTTTTTTAAATTGCATGTGCTTAACCCCAAAGCAGTATTAGTATATATGCCCCCATGAGTGGAACATACACAGAAAACAATCATAATCAAAGGATTTACACCTCTGCCTTTTGTTAGATCCACTTCTGGTTTTGGCCTATAAATACTGATACAAAATATGTTTTTTGGTGCATTTTACATGTGTCTTTATGTGCAAAAATTACTGTGGCCAAGGGCTACTGAAAGCCAAAAAAAAACAAACAGATTTTTTTTTTATTGGCTTTTCTTTACTTTTACTTTTTTTAGGGCCCAGTTGGCGCATTAAATACCGGGGAAAAAAAAACTTAAAAATTTAAAAGTATCCCATTCATGCATCAGTTAGAAGTGCTGCGATTTAGGTCAGTAGTGGTTTTCATGTATATTCATTTGTTTTTTTCCAGACTGATCTATGGCCCAAAAAAATCCCCAAAAATCTCATTTTTCATAGCACAGTTAAGCGTTTTCCCCGAAACGCATTTTGGTTCCCAAAAATTTTTCAGACTTTATTTTAAAAAAGGAAGAAAAATGGAAAACCCTTTAAATGTAATGTCCAAAATAGCAAACAAAATTTTCAAAAATTAGAATCAGACATACAGTGTTTCCCAATGGGGGGCCCCGTACATTAACTTGTTAAATGTTCAAAAACCACATTTTCCTGAAACGTTTTTGGAAAACATTCAAATGAATTTCAGTGCAAAAAACATTACCAGTGGCAGGGATTGAGAGTGTTGCTCAATAACCGTCCCCCTAGAGAAAAGGTGGGTTTTCCTTCCCCCTGAGGCAAAGATTTACTTTGGAACCCCTTTTTCAAAAAAATTTTTAAAAAGTTTGATCGCCACCTAAATAGATGTAAAAAAACATTTTCTTTTTAAAAGCAAGCATCTTTCTGTAATTTTCCCTAAAAGGGAATGTAGGCCTTCATTCCCCACTAATGATTAAATCCTGCGGGGGTGACAGTTGGGTTACATTAGATTGGTTTAAAGGGTTTTCTCACAAAAAGATTATAACTGTAATGAGGGGACGTAAAAAAAAGGTATATAAATTACTTAAAAGCTTTTGATAAATAATTTTCATTTTTTTATACTTCTCAAAAAAAAACCCAAAAAATTTTTCAAAACATTTTCCATATTTAAAAATGATAGAAGGAAGGAAAACAGTTATTTTTTGTAGCTGTAGATTCTTTAATTAGTTTGTAAATCTTATGTTTCCATCGGAATACAAGGACCACCTTGCGTGGGGAAATGAACCCTTTCTGCGACATTTCGAAGAGATACACCCTTTTTTTCATGAAAAGGGTTTAAATACCCCAAAATTTCATTTTTAATTTTTAAAAAACCCCATACAACAAAATATGTACTAACAATACTAAAACAATATTTTTCCCAAAAGAATAAAAAAAAATTTTTTAATTTTATGACTTTTTTATTAAAAAGGTTTCAAGTAAAAATTTTAGTTTAAGTTTTTGGGGAAAAACCCCCTTTTGTTGGGTAATCCAATAGGGCCATTGTAAAAGAATTTTTAACCTGTTCCATGCTTTTCCCCTTTTATACCTGTTTAGCCACACCTTTTAAGGTCCAAACCCCTGTTACTTCAAAGAAATGTCTCGTAGTGTACTTCCTCCAAAATTTTTTTTTGATTATGTGATTTAGGTTTAAATGATTTGATTTTTGCTCTTTGCTCATTTATGTGAAACCTAAAAAACCCTATAGTCTGACCTAATATTTTCCCCACAGGGGTATTTAATAAAGAAGATGCTTCAACATTGCATGTAGAAAACCCTTAATTTTAATCTGTGTCCCTTTAAAAGGATGGCAATATTAGGCCCCTTTATAACGTGTACAATTTTGGAAATTTGGGGCCATAAACATGTGTTTTAATTGTATTATTATTATTTATTTTAGAGCGCCTTTTGATTCCAGGGCGCTTACATTCAGGGGGGGTTACAACATAAAATGTTGAACTATTATAATGTGACGAAAATGCTAGTAACTGTACGAGAGGAAAGGGGGCCCCTGCCCGTGGGGGCTTAAACTAAAAGGGAGGGGGAGGAGACAAAGGGTGTGGGCGGAAATTTTGTTGGTCGGTGACTGGGGTGGGGTTATGTAGGTTTAGGTACCCTAAAGAGTGGGTTTTCAGGTTGTTTTTGAAACTGGTAAAAGTTGGGGAGGTCGTGTTTTGTGTTAAGGAGTTCCAGAGAATGGTGAAGACGAGGGGAAGTCTTGCAGCGGTTGTGTGAGGGCTAAATGAGAGGGGCAGAGGAAAAGGGTCCTGTGAGGGGCGGAGATTAGGGCAAGATGTATGGAGGAGAGGGGTTTATGGAGGCCTGTTGGTCGGGGTTTTGAAAATTTGAACTGGTTCGCTGGGCAATAGGGAGCCAGTAAAGGGGGATTGACAAAAGGGGAGGGGCAGAGGGAGCGGGGAGGAGAGGTGGATAAGACGGGCGAGATTTGAGGAGGTTTTTGAAGGGAGGGAAGTGCTGGAGGGGAAAGGCCCACAGAGAAGGTTGTTGCAGTAGTCGGGCGGGAGTGACGAGGGCGTGGGACTAGGTTTTTGTAGTGTCAGAGTTGAGAATGGGGGGGATGGTGAAATTTTTTTCAGGTGGGGCGGCAGGCGGGGTGGGGGGTTTGGATATCGGTTTGAAGGGGTAAAGAGGAGTCAAAGGTTAAACCCAAGGCAACGGGCTTGTGGGCTGGTGAGAGAGGAAACCATTAAAAGTAAGAGAGATCAGGTGGAGGGATGGGTGGGACGGGGGAAAGATATGAGTTGGTTTTTATCTCATTTAGTTTTAAAGACGGGGGGAGAAGAAGGAGGATATGGACGATAGGATTTGGGATGGGAGAAAAGAGTTAATATCGGACCCCGGGGATATAAAAAGGGTGTTCCCATACAGGGGTATTTAAAAGCCATGTGAGGTAGATGACCCCCGGCCGAGTGAGATAGAGAAAAAAAGGGGGCCCAGGACAGCCCATGGGGGACACCAAAAAGAGAGCGGGCGGGAGGAGGAGGTGGTGCAAAAGTAGAGACCTGAATGTCCTTCGGGGGTAGAGGGGAAACCAGGAAGGCCAAGCAGTGATGCGAGGGGGGAGAGGATTTGTAGCAGGATGGGGTGGTCGACAGGTCAAAGGAGAAGACAGGTTAAAGGAGAAACACAGAAATGGTGTAGGTTTAAAATTTTGGTCTTGGGACCTTTGGTTGGGCAGTTTTTATGGATGGTTAGGTCGGAAGCCTGATTGGGGTGGGGCAAGGGGAGAGTTGGGACAATGGGGAGGACAGTTGAAGTAGACATGCTGTTCAGGAGTTTGGTGAAAAAAGGAAGCAGTGAGATGGGGCGATAGTGGAAGGAGGGGGGTCCAGGATGGTTTCTTTGGTGGGGGGGATGGGGCATTTTAAATGGGAAGGGGGGGATGCCCAAGGGTAATGATAGTTGGGAAAAGGTGGGTGGGGCTGGGAAGAAACAGTGCTGAGTTCTGGGATGAGGTAGGATGGAGTGGGTAAGGTTCAGGGAGTGAGGTTTGGGTTTGGGGCCTGAGGGAAAGGTTTGTGACTAACAGTGGGAAAGCAGGTTAGGAAGTGTTCACTGGGGGCGGTCAGGGAAGGGTGGGTGGTGGGATGGTGGAGGTATAGAGGTGGGCAGTGGGGATGTGGGCTGAAACTTTTTTTGTGAGGTTATTTTTTTTTAAGAATGAGTGGGGAAAATGTCCGCGATAGGAAGATGGGGGAGGAGGTGTGGGGGGCGAAGGGGAGAGTTGAAGTGTTAAAAGTGTCGCGGTTGGAACAGGGGGGGATATGATTTGGGGGAAGAATCTTGTTTAACGGGAGTGAGTGCGGATTAAATTGGTAGCGATTGTTTTTAGAGGTGAAGCGGTGGGGGGCGGGTTTTCTTCCAGCGGCGTTCAAATTCTGGAAGCCGCCCAGGTTTAGTGGAGGCTGTGTGCCGGGGGGCTGTTGAGTTCGGGTTCTGTTTTGTGTGGAGGAGGACTGAACAAGGGTGGTGGGGATTTTTGTTGTTGTAGAAAAACAGTGGGTGTGTTTTGGGGAAATTTAAAAAGGGAGTGGGGAAAGAGGTGCAAGGAGTAGAGCGTTGCGGGGTTAAGGTTTTGTAAGTTCCCGCGGGGGTTACAGATATAGCGGGGACGGTGGAGTGGAGATGGTGGAGAAAGGGAATCAGGGTTTTGGCAGATAAGGGGTGAGGGAATTTTAATGCAGATAGGGGGGAAGCGGGGGAAGATGAGGTCCAGCGTGTGTCTGTCGTGTGGGGGGCTCCAGAGGTCCAAAATGAGAGGCCCAAAAAGGAACGCAGCGGAACGGATTTTTTTGGGGACAGAGAGGTGGCTCAATTTTGGGTGTTAAAAACTCCCATGACAATAGTGGGGATGTCGGGGAAAAGAAAGGGAGAGCCAGGAAAAGGAATGGTCAAAGGGAAGGTAGGGGGAGGGCCTGGGGGGGTTAGACCACGCCACTTGCAGATTTGGGAAAGGGGGGTAATGCGGGAAAAGTGCCCTCAAAGGAGGGGAGGGGGAAGGGAGGGTAGAGGTGGAATGGGAACAAAGCGCAGGGGTCAGAAGGGGAAAAGGGGCACCAAACTGTCAGGAAAAAAAACCTGCCCGTGTCCCCCCGAGGGGCGAGGGTGACTTGGGTGACGTGACGTTCGTGCCCCTAGGGTGTCAAGGGCAGCCAAAACGTTCCCGGGAACCCCTGCAAAGGGGGACAGGGAAACCCGGAGGAGAGGGGAAAAACTTTCCTCGTCCAGAATCCGAAGGGCGCCACCCGTTTTTTGTTTTTTTTAAGCCACCGTGCCCTTTTAAAAAGGCCAAAAAACCAAACCCTTGGGGTACTTTTAAATTATAACCGAGTATAGGGTGTGGGTATGATCAAGAAGACAAATCGATTAAAATTATGATTTTTTAGCCTTTTGGGGGACCAGACCAAAATATACAAAAGGATGATTAAATAAAGGGGGTAAAGGGGGGCAAATATAATATGGTTACAGACGCGTAAAAGGGCGTTACTTTTGGTGGTTTGGGGCTGGGAACACGGGGGCTTATTTTTGGCCTGGCTTTTTCGTGTGGTGTCCCGGAAATGCTCTTATCCAACCCTCCATGGATAATGTTGAGCCAACCCCGGGGCCCCGTATTTGTGAGGGGAAGCCCACGTTTCAGCCCCCTAACGCCCCTACACACCCTTGGGACGGGCATGAATCCTCCCATTCTGGGCATCAGTTTTTTGACAGAAACAGAGTCACAATTTAGTTTGTCTAGAACTGTGATTAAAAAATACATCCACACATGGTCTCTAATTAACTCAAAAGTTGCCAATAGACCTTCGAAGCCCCAAAAAGACATGACATCTTTATAGGGGCTTCCCAATTGTTTAAAGGCAATTAATCCAGTTTTTTAAACTTTTTTTCAGAACGAAAAAAAAATGCCTTAAAATATTTTCTCTCATTATTATTCGGTTTTGGGAAAATATAAATACTTTTGGGTTCCCCTAATTGACCTAAAGCAAAAGTTTAATCTGATTTCATGTCAGATGGAAAAAAACATGTAATGTGTCTTTTAATAGTTATGAAAATTTTTTCTGTTTCAACTAAATTACAGTTATCACATGGATAATCAAAAATGACACATATATATTTAATCAGATCAAAAGGGTTTTAAAAAAAATCCCTTATTTAAATTTTATTTCGCCAGTGTATTTCGCTTGCTTTCATAAGTTGTAAATGAAGGGCTAGTATCCAACTCATAACAAAAATCCTAAATATGGCTAGTATATTAATATCGGATCTAAGGGTTTGCCGAATAGCTGGGGGGGGCCAAAAAAGCTGTGTTCCAGGGGGTTTTGGTACATCAACGATGGAAAATGGATGTTGTTTTTGGCGCCCTAAACAATGAATATCTTTGAAATTTTTACACGCACAGCACCACCTTAAAAGTGCACTTTTGCCCCATTTTAAGTTAAAGGGGTGTTCCGGCCCCAACATTGCCTTTTGTCTGACTGCTATAGCAGGAAATAAAGAGAAACCTCATACTTACTCCCTTTGCTCCCATTCACCCTGGCCTGGCCCATCACGCCACTGAAACGTGAAAGGGCTTCATTTAACTGCAGCAGCAGCCGATTACAGGGCCCCAGAGGGCACTGAATGGACGTGGGGCTTTTGATTGGCTAGAGCGTCAGTGAACATGGAGATTCCTTCTTTCTTCCGGTTGAAAGGCACCGGGAGTAATCAGGACACCGGGAGTAAGTATGAGCTTTCTTCTATTTTTCTCATAGCCCTAGACAACCGGCAATGTAGAGCCCGGAACACCCCTTAATATTTATAATATTTTTTTTGTTTCATAGCAAAATAGCAACTTCTTCAACTTTTAAAAAAACAAAAATGTTTTTTTTTCTTTTTAAAAATTGTGGGGGCATATTTTCCAACGTCAAGAAAGACCCAACAAATATTTTAAACCTTGTCCGGGTTTTATAAAAAAAGATAAAGGGGCGAAAAAAACCGGAAAAATTATTTTGTTTAAACACTAGCTCACACAGTGACACTTTCCGTCTTTTGTGTGAAAACAAATTTTGGGTAAGTTCCCCAAATTATTTTTTTTTAAATTTCTTAATTTCAGATTTTTTCAGTTTTCCCGTTTTTAAAAAGATTTTTCCAATACCCCATCATTAAAATCAGAATCCCCCAAATACCCTTTGGTGTTATAAAATATACCATAAATTTTTTGGGGTGCTTACCTGTGTTATTAGATCTTTTGTCATCTCTCTGCAACTTTGTGAAAATAAGTGTTTTCTTCTGCATACCTATTACTTGGGTACTGTGCTTGTACTGTGATGAGCACTTGGAGTCAGCTAGATGTCTTTCCCACTTGAGTTTTCCTGGTCCTTTACATCCTGGAGTCTGGGGCCCTTCAGTAAAATTGATTCTGGGACCCCCATCAGTGAAGTTGATTCTTGGGGCCCACCCTACAGCTTCTGTACAAGACTGCACATGCTGCACAAGACTCTTGGACTCTGCCTCTTGCTTTTTGCCTTTTTTCCTGAAAAGGAGCCACAGTCCTGTCAGGCCAACATGCCTACCAAGCTCAAGAGCCCACCAGGGAATTTCCCTATTCTCCCATGGGCCAGTCGGAGCCTGGCCTGTAGTCTCATAGACACATCGAGAGATACTGCAGCTGTATACCCTTTCTTTTTGTAGTCTATTTACTCTTTTACTATAGACTCTCTTTTGGTGGGTGAAGATGTTTTTGAACAGAGAATTTGCAAGCAGGAAAAGTGAAATGCAGGTTTCTAAAAAGGCTGGGTGTCAAGGCCACTGTAGCTAGTTCAGTTGGTGATTTATGTAAAATATCCTATACACCGCTGTAAGTAATAGCAACTGTATGACACTGTTATGTGAACTCATTAAGGTGGTAATAAAGTTTATGGTAAGTTGCATAGTTTTCAGCCTTTTTGTTAGTTTTTCTCCATTGTGATGGTTTGATCAGTACAACAGACATTTTCGAGTGTGACTGCATTAAAATACATTGTTAATCTTACTAATATCTTTACTAAGCCCCCCATATCACTATTTCCAATGTAAAGGGCTATTTTATAGTTTGTGTGAAAAAAATGGTGTGGCCTTCAATTACACCATATTACATGTTCTGCCATTTTATCACAGCTATAAGATTCTTGCACAATGGGTAAAAGGTTTCTTCCCCTTGGCTAAATTCGACCCAGAAAGGCTGCGCAGGACTGTACTTATTATACTAAAAGATTGTAGTTTTATTTGCATACAGAGGAATATGCGTTTCGTGTCTAACACCAGACACTTCATCAGTTCCAGTACCATTATTATTATTATTTTATCAAAGCTATATCAATATTCTTTTCTTACTGATTTTACAATGAAAAGGCCTCATATAACAAAAAGTTTTATTGAATTAAATGTACAGAAAAATATTAACATGGATATGTTTACATAGAAAAATGTCCTGTTGGAGGAATAAAGATACTTAAATATAATTCTTTTATTCTTATAGGAAAGATTTTGAGGAGCTTTTTGACATTATAATTACTAATGCCTTAAAGCCTGGATTTTTCTCTCTAATGCCTCAACAAAGAGCATTCTGGACTCTTGGTAAGTATCTCCTAAAGTCTTTCCTGTCACAACAGTGTAAATTGATCTAAATGTAAGTTTTTAAATTTGTAAGTAGCCTCTTTGTTGTTTTTTTTTTAAACTATTTTTATTAAAGTTTTCAATGCCAAACATACAAAAATTACTGTTTTAGTTTTACAACATTGATCGGAAAACTGGTTTATCAACAATAGAACATTATAATCACAGTTAAGATATTTGATTTACATACATATATTAAAGATATTATCCAATAATTTCCTGTGTAACCATGTCTTATTATCTATCAACAGATATTGAATAAGATACATTAGTGATATGCTTAACATATTTTGTGGTTAATTAGACGTGGTCTTCTGGCCAGTGAACCTGACACCTTCGTATCTTAACGCACTGCTCACACAACCAGATTGGTAGTTGCAGGAAAGTAATTCTAGTCTAGACAAACCTTAACTAACCAGTTATCATATTTGGTTTCCTGTTAAGTAGTATAGGTAAGCTATTAAGTTATTAAAATATTTTGTGACTAAACAAATAAAGATTTCGTTAATCTATAATATGTTTAGAGTTTAAAACAGCAATCAACCAACCTTTCTCCTTTTCTCTTCATACTCCCTTAATGATATAATTATTCGGTAAGCAGGTCAACTTTTTGCTCCCCATCCCCCAAACATGTCCCACCGCCGTGTAAGCCGAGCACCGAAGTAGGATGCCCGGAATACAGCGAAGTTACGGACGAAGAAAACAACTCCAACACCAGTTCAACAACCCATAGTTTACTGAACTTTTCAGGAAAGCATTGTGAACAAATCCCCAAGCACACATGTACAAAGTGGTAACCAATACCCCTGTGCCACACAGCGCGCCGCCACGAGTGTGTCCTCTGGATGCACGATCAGTTTACCTACTCATGGGGTTCAGAAAGGCCGAACACCCGCTACCTTTTAATACTATACAAGTACAGGAACAATCGTGTGTGGTGCAGTTCAAAAGCGTGCCGGTGGTGTGGCACAGAAGCTTACAACTTAACCAGCTCTACCCGCTATCCCCAGACATATACATATAAAACAGATTCTCTCACATGCGAACCGGTTGCATAAATAACAGTGTTATAGCAAGTCCCATCCAATGTCCCGAATCAGGAGGCGTAGTTGGATAAACACTTATGGCCTGAAACCAAATCTGTCCTAACTAGACTAATAGTCCTGCACACAGTCCTAGTTTTGTTGGCGTGCACGCTTTCTTTGACCCGGGTATACCTTTTCGATGGCCGGCAGTTGCTGCTCTGGGGTGATGATCCTTGCTGTTGAAGCCGACATCCAAGATGTAGTCGCTCCTTTCAGTCTCTGCAGAGTGTTCTTTCTTTTGTGGGGCTTTCTTTGACAACAGCTTCAATGCGCACAGTTACACTCCTCTCTCTCTCTCTGGGGGTTCTCACACTTTTTAGCCCAAACGGAGCAGGAAAGTTCAGTCAATCTTCAGCCAGCATCTGTTCCCTGCTGCCTTCTCTTTGTCTTTCTTTCTTGTTCTTCCCAAAATGGCCGCTGCCACATGCCTCCAGTCACATGTCTCTAGTCACATGTCTATCATTTGCATACACCAGTTTCCGGAGACAGTGGCATCTTGTGGCCAGACACCAGAATGCAACAGAATGCTTTACAATAATAAGTCACACATATGATTTTACAGAGTAAATACAATGCGGCTGTTTCACTATCCCACAGCCGTTTCTCCCACCCCCACACCCGAAGGGCCAGATGGGTGACCTCCCACCGAAGCCTCGGTTGGAAGCCTCCCTTTAGTACTTTAGAGAGCCCAATGTTTTTGGGTTTGTTGAAAATCTAAACTATAACATCCAAGGGGGATATATAGGAGTATTCCTAGGACTGTTACTTGATCTTGGTGTTGAACTGAGGAGATGTCTCCTCAGTCCAGAGTCGAGCAGACCTCCGTCATCATTCTAGAAAAGTCAGTCTCCGAATTAGGTATCCCATTGGGAGTTTGTAAGCTGATTGGGTCATTGCCCTTAGTTGCTGGGTGGGGATAACAATTGGTGTCTCCAAAGCAAGGGAAAGGAGTTTTTTGCTTAACTGATAAAGATGGGAATCCACTACTTTCCCCCAGAGAGCAAAGAAAACCCCCCCTCCGTTCCTTCCTTTGCATTGTTTCTATCCAGTCCATTTTTAATAAATGGAAAATTTTTCTAAAAAAAGTCTTATGGGAGGGCACATGGTTTGGGTCCAAACCTGCAGAATGGCTTTTCTCGCTGCTGCTGACAACATATGCAGTAGTTTTTTCTCCATATAAGTCTATTGGGGATCCTCATTTCCGGCATGGCCGAAGATGGCCCACGGGGAAGATAGTGTAAAGTTGCTGATTAATTTCTCTTGGATATATTGTGCTACCTTTGTCCAGTACATCTGGACCATAGGACAAGCCCATAAACAGTGATATGCATCCGCGGCCGGTGATCTACATTTAGGGCATGTGTCTGAGGTGTATATTCCCATTTTATATCCTCTAAGGGGGGTTAGTTATGCATGTTGTAATTTTCCCAATTCAGGGCCCATTTTCCTGGCTGGGGGGAGGAACTTATTACCACGCTATGGCTTTCCAAGGTCTTCTCTGGGGTCAGTAGTGGATCATTATTTTTCCCCTTTTGCTACGTGTATTAGACCCTACATACTCAATCTTACCCACCAGAAATTTATATATAGAAGATAAGTGTGCCCGTCGCGTAGGAAGATTAATTATTATACAGGTGAACTGTGGGTCCCATTCCGTCTCTTGAAATTAACGAGTGACCTTGGAGATATAGGTACATGCTTGGCTATAGTTAAAGAAGGGGAAGTGTATCTCCGGAAAGATGGTAGGGAGGACGCTAATTGAATAGGGCTTTTTTAGTTTTCGGGTCCAATACGTGTCCTATGGTACTTATACCTCCTCTATGCCAATTCCTAAACACGCCATGGGGTGTACCCCCCTGAAAGTCCGGATTTTGTAATAAAGATAAGTGTCTGGAAAAATTAGGGGATAATTTATGCATGGTTCTGATCTTCTGCCACGATCGCCAAATTGGCATTAGCAGGGTATTTTGACGGACCTCCAGTGGAATCCTCCCAAATGGCACATGTAGGAGGTTGGTGAGTGAGATATTGGGGAGAAACAATTTATCTATGGATGGGTAGGTGAAGGTCTCAGAATTTTGGAACCAATCTGTCAGGTATCTGCCAAGGGCTGTTAGGTTATAGCATCTGATGTTTAGGAATCCTAGGCCTCCATTGAGTTTATGCTGTTGTAAAATGTGGTATGGGATCCTGGCCCTTTTTCCCTCCCATATAAAATTTCTAAGTGCTGCGTTAATAAGTTTTTCATCTTTTGGTTTCAAATAAATAGGCAACATTTGGAATAGGTATAATAGTTTGGGTACTACAATTATTTTGACGAGATTAGCCTGGCCGATAAAGGACAGAGGAAGGCGTTCTCATGCTTTCAGAGTCTTTTGCAGCGTCAAAATGTAGAGTTGACGGGATATTTTAACTCCTAGGTATTTAAGGTTCCGTGTTTGCCATTTTATTTGGTGTGTGGATATCCATAAGGGCTGCGATGGGCCTTTTAATAGTAGTCCTTCGCTTTTGTCGATATTTATTGTGTAACCTGAGAACTGACCCATTTCTTGAATATTCTGGAGAAGGGCCGTGAGGTGTTGTTTAGGATCCAAAATAAAGAGTAGTAGATCATCAGCATACGCTGTTAATTTCAGTTCACATTCATCCTTACGTATGCCCGGAAATAAAGGTGATTGGGAAATGTGATATAACAGGGGATCCAATGATAAATTAAATAAGATAGGAGAAAGAGGACATCCTTGTTTGGTACCCCTGAATAAATCAATGATTTGGGATGGTTGGCCATTTATTGAGATGGAAGTGGTGGAGTTTAGATGTAGGAGACCCAGGAAATCTATAAACGCCTGCCCGAACCCACGACGTATCAGGGTGGCATCCAGAAAAGGCCAGGACCCTTTGTCGAAGGCTTTTTTTAGCGTCCAAACTCAGCATCATAGATACTGGATGATTTTGTTCTTGTGCCGCTATAATGGCTGCTGTTGCCACCCTGATATTCCTTGTTGAGTGCCTTTCGGCAACAAACCCTGATTGTAACGGGTGAATAATAGAGGGGGTGATTTGTTGGAGACGATTAGCAATAATCTTAGCCAAGAGTTTATAGTCATTATTTTGTAGAGATATGGGCCTATATGAAGATAATGATAACGGGTCTTTACCCGGTTTTAGCAGAAGGATGGTTTTTGAGTCAAAGAAAGAGTCCACTATTTTGCCCTGAAGATAAATCTCGTTATATAGATTAGTTAGGTGAGGTGAGACCTCAGAAGTCAGCATTTTGTAGAATTCGGTCGAATAGCAATCTAGTCCTGGGGTTTTCCCAGTAGCTCCCGAAGAGATTACCGCCTGGACCTCCTTTATGGTAATTTTATCCTCCAGAAAGACCCGTTGTTCCGGGGAGATACCAGGGGTCACCACCCCTTCCAAAAAGGAGGTCGAAGAAAGATACAAACTCCTGTTCTATCTTTGCGGGATCTCTGAGTATCTCCCCGGTGTCCGGGCATCTTATTGCCGAGATCGGGGGTTTTGGTCTCCAAGGTCTCGTCATCCCCGCCAATAACTTGCCCTGACGATCGCCCCAATGGTAAAAGTGATGGTGTACTGCATTGGTTTGCATCTTGGCATGACCTTGAAGGAAAGTGTTGAGAAGTTCCTGGGATTCCCTGAATCTCTGTCTAGCGGAGTCAGAAGGTGATCTCATGAAGTCATTTTGCGATTGGGTGAGATTCGAGTGAAGTTCCCTAAAGGGTATATTTTCCTTTTTGCGTTGCATACTTACACAGTTAATTATGTAACCCCGTAGAACAGCCTTTGCAGTTAACCACATTAATGCTGGGTCATTCATGTGTATCTTATTGTCTTTGTCGTATTGTTTCCAGTGTATAGACAAAATTTTTTTAAAATCGTCTGATTTGTATAGATGCTTTGGGAAGGACCAAGTCCGAGTGGCGGTGAATAGCGGTTGCACTTTGCAGTATCAATTGAATTAGGACGTGGTCCGAGATTATTATGGGTTGTATGGAGGTGTGTAGAATATCAAAGTAGAGAGAGGTAGATGTCAGTACCAAATCTATTCTCGATAGCGTTTTGTGAACTGGAGAGTAAAAGGTATAGGATCTGTCTGTGGGGTTCGTAGTTCTCCAGTGATCATAGACCCCAAGAGTGTCTACAAATAGGTAGAAAGCGTGCGTTGGTGGTAATAGGGACTCAGTGTGTGGGCCACTTGACCTATCTATTGTCGGGTTGGGGGCCAAGTTAAAATCACCTACTATGATCAGATTTGGGTGTTCTCTCTGAAGCAGGAAGGCTAGGAGGTTTGAGAAGAAGTCTCCATTAGGGGCATTGGGGGCGTATAAATTTAAAAGTGTGTATATTTTGTTGGCAATAGAAACCCTTATGTAGATGAATCTACCTTCCTTGTCTATGTATTGATCATGTATCTCTTGAACCACCCCTGCACGAAAGTATACAGCTACTCCCCGAGCTTTAGTCTTGTAGTTTGCCACCACAGGAGGATCCAACCAGTGCGCCCTTAGAGGTATATAATTGTCTACCTTCCAATGGGTCTCTTGTAGACATATAATGTCTGCTTTAAACGTTTAAGATGACGAAGCGTCTTTCTGCGTTTTTCTGGCGTATTTAGGCCTGCTATGTTCCAAGATAGAATGTTAAGTGTTAAAGCATTAGACTCTCCTGTTATTGAGAGTTCTGTAGTACTCATCCCGCGTCTCTAAATAGAGACACATAGGAAGAGTGTGATACCTTTGATGGGATGAATCAGGACATCCCAGCAAGCGCCCCATCCATCTCCAGGGTGTGGGGAGTACGGCGGGCGGTTAATGACCTGGTGGAGTAGACCAGGTCGGGGGAGAACCCGTAACAAAAGAGTAACAAGAACATTAGGCAAAGCTCCTTCCAGAAGTGAAATAATACTTGCTTAATAACAATTAAACCTTAACCAAGAAGGGTATCCTATGTGACCCGAGGTACCTAACCAACAATATAGTGAAACTTGCAGCTCGACAGTGAAGAGGTAGAGTATTTTGAGCACAACCTGAAAGCAGTCGAAACTTCCTCATAATTGATCAAGAGTTATGTTTGTTATAACAGTGGCTCAGACCGCCTCATCCCCCTTAGAAAGTGTTGTGACTCTGCCTCTGGAGAATCATAAATGAGTTGTCTGCCATTTTCCAATACCCGCACTTTGGCCAGGTAAAGCAACTGAAATTTAATTTCGTGATCATGAAGAAATTTGCATATTGGGTGGAAGGCCTTAAGTTTCAATGAAACCTGTGTTGAAAAATCTTGGAAGATTAGAATTTTATCAGTTCCTACTTTCAGATATATTTTCCGCCGGTAGGCCTTCAGAACATTTTCTTTTAGTGTCCAATTGTGGAAACGGGCAATAACGGGGCGGGGTCTGCCACCTTGTTCGCTCTGAGCTCCCATTCTATGTATCCGTTCTATTTGTAATGGATCATGCGGGTCGTCGAAGCCTAGAGCAGGCATTAAGTCATTGGTGATATATCTCGCCAGACCATCAGCGCCTACTGACTCTGGTATGCCGATAAATTGTTTCTGCGTTCCCGGTTTTCCAGATATTCTAATTTTGCGGATAAAGCATTGATTGTCGCTTGGTGAGCGGCGCCAGAGTTATCCAGCCTGGCAAGATCTTCTTCCGCAGTTGCCGTTCGGGTTTCGAGATCCGCTATTTTCTGCGAATTCGCAGTTATTTGTGATAGGGCTGAGTTAATTGACGCTTGGATTAAATTGAATCGTCTGTCAAAAACCGGTAAAAGCAAACGTGACACTTCTTGCGCCAGAGCGGCTGCTGATGAAGTGGCATCCGAGAAGTTTGTGGGGTGTGATAAAGAAGAATCAAGGGACCCCATTGTGCCCCGTGTTTTTTGCGGCGATGGGGTTTGGGTCATGTTGGTTGGCAGGCAGAACTTTGATTTGTCGAGTTGAACTTCTGTTAATTTGACTGTTTTAGAGGCGCTGTTTTTCCATGGGGTGGTTGACAGGGTTTGAGAGCGAGTGACGCGGTTTGGTAGGTTTTTCTGTATATATTTGTCCATTCCCTGGATGCGATGACAGTATGGGCTAAGGTCGTGGGGTAGTTAGAGAGCCACAAGAAGCCTCTTTGTTGTTTGAAGTAAGTTATAATGTCAAAATTCAATTGTTGAACTTATTAAAGGGGTTTTATCGTTAAAAAGATCATGTCTCAGATTATGGGGACAGTAAAAATAAGCACTTTTGTAATTGGGTTGCATTACCTCTGTCACTTGGTTTAGCAGATATAGCATCTCTGTAAATCGTTTTATTTCTGCTGTTGGGGTCAGAACGCCCCCTGGTCGATTTCGCACCCTGGGACACCCCCCTGCACTGTGTTTTGGTGGCGACATTTCTTTCGCCTTTTGGGGAACCCCCCTAGACAGGAAACGCCCCAGCACGCCCCCTCGCTGTGTTTGGGCTGCCTGCACACTCTGTGTTTACTCCCCTCTGATGTTTAAAATCGTAGTAAAACCCAAAGGTCTTGGCTCAAAATTACATCTCTCGCTCGGGTCAATGTTCGGGGAAATTTATGCTTTTTTGGGGGTTTTTCCCAAGAGGTTATTCCCTCCCAAAATCCATCCTTAAAGTGCTATTGGAAAAGAAAGGTTTTGTTCCTCAGATCGAATGCAAGCCCCCCTCCTTTTAACGTCATCCCGGTTGTAAAAACAAAAGGATTAACACGGGGTCTGTAAAGCTGTTTAATAGTGCAGTGTTTAGCTGTCAGTTCTGCAAAACAGGGGTTAGGGTTCAAGCCCCCCGTATTTTTTTTTTTTTTATTTGTACACAATTAAAGATATGAAAAATTGTGTAAACTAAATTTTATTCATAACCCAAAAAAAGTCCCCTATATAGTGCCCTATCCTTGCAGTCACACCAAGCATTTCCAACATATGTGTAAAATGCTATATTGGGGGGAGAACATGTAAGGGGACCCCTCTATGTGTATATATATCATTATAGAGATTAACAAAAAATTTTTAGGTCTCTCTACAATGGTAAATTTTTAGGGGAAAAAAAAAATATATACCCTGTGGGGGCGAATCCAAACCCCTTCGTTGTAAAAGCAATGTCACCAGTCTTACCCTGCACCACCAGCCAAGTTAGTTAAAACTGACAGACCCTTTTTCCCAAAGTGATTTTTTCTCCCCCCAGTTTTTTCACCACATGTCTTGACAGCAACAGAGATCTTTACTTGAAGCTGAATTTGTGTTGAGTAAGACTTTGCCTTTTTGTCAGTAAAATTTGGATGAACCCAAAAAGTAAAGCTGCGGGTTTTCATTGTGTGTAAACAAGACATATAAAGGGTGCTTGCGGAGTTTGGAGCCTCAACGAGACATAAGCATGCAGGAGGCTACAGAGGGGGGTTATATCCGAAAACCCTTTTCTGCCCCCCTGCTTTAACCCCTTCCCCCACTCGGGCGTATGCATACGCCCTACGGGAAGTGACTTCCCGCAAATGGACTAGCATCGCCCGGGCGATCGCGGGGGCTTGCGGGCGAGCCGCGCGCGATCGCGGCATGGAACCAGGGGAAAATTTACCGCGGGCTTCATCCCCCCATCACCCCGGCCGGGTGAGCTCCCCCCGGGGGGGAAAAAGCATCATTACCGCAGCCTGTCTTGCCGCATAATGATGCCGCGGCAGGAGGAGTGAGTCCCCTCCCTACGATGGGCGGGCGCGGAAGATGCCGCTCCCCCTTTCCCTCCCCAGACTCCCCGGATGCTGTCTGAATGCATGGGGTGTCTGGTGACATCCCAGCCCAATGCATTGTGGGCAGGTGTCCTAGTTGCCATGGCGACCAATGCAAGCAGTAACGCTGTGCACAGATGCCTCTTCAAACAGCAATCAATAATTGCTTTTTCCCCAGTGGGGATTTGCAGTTACTTCCTCACTGGGGAAAAGAAAAAAAATGTAAAAAGAAAAAAAAAAAAAAAAGTAAAACACAAACAAAAAATAAAAAATTAAAACACATACATGCCCCTTTTTCCCCTTTTAAAAACCCCAAACGCCCCAAAAAGATAAAAATAAATAAAGTACCCTTTTGGTATCGCCGCTGCGTAACACCCCCTATAAATCTTCCGTTAAAAAAAACCCTATGGTAACGCCCTAAAAAACAAAACAAAAAACAGTCACAGAATTGCGATTTTGTGCATCCTGCAGCACATTAAAGGAATAAAAAGCGATCAAAAACCAAAAAATGCCCCAAATTTTACCAATTTAAAACGTCATTTTTATCCCGCAAAAAAAAAGGTTCTTACAGTTCTTTTATACGGAAAAAAAAAAAAGTTTGGGCTCCCAGAAGGGGGGGGGGATGCAAAAATATTATTTAACACAATAAAAACCTATTTTTTTTTTTAAAGTGCTTCCAAATTAAAAAAAAATTATAAATAGGGTTTCGCCCCTAATGTATCGACCCTGAGAGTAAAGAACTGGGCATGGATACGACGGGGGAGTGCTGTGAAAAATAAAAATAAAAACCTACTAGAAAGCAGATTTTTTTCACTTGCCTTTCCAAAAAAAAGGGTTTAAAAAAAGATCAAAAAAGTCTGGTCCCCCCCAAAAAGATACCCAAAAAAAAGTCAACTCATCCGCAAAAATCAACCCTCACAGCCCGTACACAGAAAAATAAAAAAAATTTTTGGCTCTCAGATATGGCGAGCAAAAACTTGTTTTTCCTTTTTTAATAAAATGTTTTTATTTTGCAAAAAACAGAAAACATAAAAAAAAAAAAAAACAAATTGGGTCGCTGTAATCGTATTGACCTCTGAGAATACTAGCAGTCACTAACTGCACGGGACCGCTTTTTAAAAATAAAAATAAAAAACAACCCGGAAATGCGTATTTTTTTTTTTAAAAGCCCCACAAAAAACCTTAATAAAAAGTGATCAAAGCGGCATACCCCCCATAATTACTAATAAAAGTCAACTCATCCCCAAAAAACAAGCCCATAAACACTCCCTATACAAAAACTAAAACGTTATGGCACAAAAAAGGACAACAAAAAAAACGCAATTTTTTATAGACCTATTTCTATTGTGTAAAAGTAATAAAACTAAAAAAACTATATAAAAACTATCCCGCAATTGACCGACCCCCCTAGTAAAAAATCCTGTCATTGATACTGCCGGTGAATGCTGTAAAATTGGAGCCCAAAAAACAAAGGTGGAATTGGGGTTTTCCCCTCATTTTCAAACCCAAGCAAAAAAAAAAAACTTTGGAACACCTCTGCACCCAAAATGTACAAACACCCCCAGAGAATCCCAGAGGCTGCTGAATCCAAAAAGGGGTGACTTCTGGAAAGGGTTTTACCCTGTTTTTGGGATTTTGGGGGGTTTGTAAATGCGACATGGCCCCACCAAAATTGCGTTCCAAAATCCCCTAACATCCCTCCCTTTTAAAAGCCCTGCCATGCCCCAAACGCAATTACACCCACAGTAGGGGGATTTCCGAACTTGGAAGAAATTGCTAACAAGGTTTTTTGGGGGTTTTTTTTTTTCCCGGGTGCCTTGAAAAATTAAAAAATTTTTTAGCTAAAATTCAGATTAAAAGGAAAAAATGTTTTTTTTAAAATTTCACAGCCTAACGCTAAAAATTTTTTTGACCCAAAACCCGTGGGGGCGATAAAAGCTCACTACAAACCCCCGGATATATTCCCCAAGGGGTATTTCCCAATTTTTGGGAATTTTTTTGGGGGGTTTATTCATTTTTAGCACCTTAGGGTTCCGCAAAAACTGAAATGGGGGCCCCTAAATAAAAAACGAAAAAAAAATGAACTCCCAAAACCAGTTTGCTCCTCCATTCTGGGGGTTGTGTTGAGCCAAAATATGCACTGGGCCCATATGGGATAAACTCTGAAAAAGCAAAATCTGGGAAATAATAATTTAAATTTTCATTTCCCTGAAACCCCTTTACCGATTCTTTTGAATAATGCTAAAAATTTAAAATCTGCAAAAAAGTACAAATTTTGAAACTTCCCTTCCACTTTGTTTAATTCCTGTGAAAAAAAACCCAAAGGGTTTAAAAAACTTCCAAATGCGGTTTTTAATCTTTAAAAAGGGTGTAGTTTCTTAGATTTGGTCATTAGGGGATCTAACATCAGGCACTCAAATCCGTTAAAAAGGCTGGTCCCTAAAAAATTGTCTTGCAAATTTGTTGAAAATTTTAAAAAATTTCTACAAATTTCTAAGCCCCCCTAATGTCGTAAAAAAAAAAAAAAAACATTTTAAAAAATTAGGCCAAACTCAGCAGACATAGGTAGATGCTAGTTATAAAATTTTGATGGAATAAAATCTGTCTTACATGCAGAAATTTTGAAGTTTAAAATTTGGGAAATTTTTTAAATTTTTCAAGTTTTTTTGATATTTTTCACAAATAAACAAGCTTTTTTTTGGCCAAAAATTTTCCCTACTATCTTAAAGTAAATTTGTGTCACGGGGAAAAAATCTTTAAAAATCACATGGATAGGTTAAAGTGTCAAAAAGTTATTCCACTTTAAATGGACACATGACAGTTTTTAAAAAATTGGGGGCTCTGCAAAAGAGGCCAAAATGGCTCGGGCGGGAAAAGGGGTTTTAAAAAAAAAAGATGATGCCCCACAGTTCTTCAGTGAGGGGGGCCCCCCCACCCCTCCTGGGAGGAGAGAAAAACGCCTGCTAACAGGAGAGAAGCCCGCCCTTTTGGTTTTTAAAAAACTCCAATCTGAAAAAATTAAGCTGAACAGCCCTTAAAGCGCTAAAACGAAACACCCCTTTAAGGCTTTGGGGGGAGAAAAAAGATTTTTTGCTAATAAAAGGTATTTTCTCCATCTACATGAAAATAAGAAACAGGATAAATTTAAAAAGGTTACAAAGGTAAAGGGGACATAAAGAAATTTAAAAAAATCTTTTTTTTGTGTACTGCCCTTTTGCTTATGTTATTTTAAAATTTACTTGCCCACCTATTGTTTTAAAAAATTTTAAAATTTCCCATAAATTTTTCCCATTTTACATTTCTTGACAGCCGGTTGTAATATCTTGCTGGAATGTTTTGAATTTTATGCCTATTTGAAATAAGTTTTTTATTAATTTTTTAATTCAAAAACCTTAAAAATTTTTTTAAAAGCTAAATTTTAAACATAAAACAGTTAGACTTTTGTCACACACAGAGGAATGTAAGATAGCATATTAAAAATCATTGTAACAGCTGTTTCGGCAAAGTCACCAAACCATTTAGCACAGTGATTAAAGCTTATAAGCTACAGAAGAGTAACTAGATAAGCTTGGGCCCCATAGCAAACTTTTGGATGCCCCCCCCCCCCTTCCACTATTCACTCCCCTAAACAAGAAATTCCCCTTTTATCTTTTAGTAATAGCCATAAAATTTTGAGAAAAACAAAGGAAAAAACACCTCCCCAAAAAAAGGGCAACCATCATACTCTTTTTTTTACAAATCCCACTATAACAAGACCAACTTTATCCCAAAAATTTTTGCTATTTCAAAAGGGGAACCCTTTATTATACTGCCAGAACATGACCACAAGTTATCCCCCACAACATGACTGAAAAAAACCCCCTATACTATAAAAAAAACTAAAAATCATTCCCTAGAGGATTTTACAAATCAGAAGGAAAAAGGTGATGTCTAAAGCATGTTCCCCCAGCCTGAAAGCTTCTTTTCACGGGCCCTTTTTCCCCCGGGGAAAAAGGAGCTGAAACTAAAAAAATAGCAGTTTTAAAAAAAAAATTAGTAAAAAAATTTTTAAAAAATGTTGAAAATGTTTTTTTTTTAAATTTTTCCCACGTCATTTTATATTTATGTGGTAATACCCCTTTAATTTTTACGGGCTTCTTTTCCCGGGCGGGGCCCCTTTTTAGTGAAAAGCGGGCCCCTCCCAGCAAACGAGGGTTGGGTTCCGACAGTACACGGATGCTAAATCATAAAAAAATTTCTAGATTGGGGAAACTCAAAAACCCTTTTATTTTCCCGGGGCAATAGTTTGATAAAGGGGCCCTTTTGCAACCACAGTTTTTTTTTTTGGGGTGAAGGGCCTTTTAATTTGGAGGGAAAATTTTCTGACCCCCCGGGGAAACATGGGAACATAGGACAATTGTCCCGAATTATCTCAGAAAATCAGGGAGACTAAAAAATATTCAAAAAATTTACTACAAAATCATAAGACCCTTCAAAAAGATCTTTAAGAATCTCCAACAGAAAGGGTTTGTTTTTTTTTCTTTTTTGGGTTGCCCCTCCATGCCTGGACATGCAGGGGAAAATTGGCCCCCAGTGGGATTGCTGTATGCCATTTGAAAAGGCTTAAATTTGGGGTGGCTTCAGTCTTTTTCCCCCAATTGAGCAAAATGTGCCATTTTTAAAACCAGGAATCTTTTTTTTTAAGCCAGTAATTTTCCATTTCTTAAGTAGCCAGTTGTTTTCGAGGTTTTTAGTCTTTTCAGTGTGTAATCTGTTTTCCCATACAGAAATATGGTAAGTTTGGGGAACCCTAGCCTTCTTAAAAATTTTGTTTATTAAGACTCCAAAAAATACAGTGAAGGCGTTTTAATTAAACAAACAAGATAAAGTAAAACAAAATTACAATGATCACGAAATTCAGGCTAGGTGCAGATCTGTACGATAAATTCCGGAATGCAATATTTTTCTTTTCCCCCCCCCCCCAAACCTGCCCCCCAACACCAACTTTCAAATAATAGGTATGCGAAGTATAAAAAATTTGGGTATAAAAAATACATTTTTGTAAGTGAGTAGTGAACGAGAAGTTTCAAAGCTTCCAGATCTATATACTGTAAATTACCAAATTTTAAAGGGAATAGAAAAAAAAAGCAAGGTTGAAAAAACACCAAAACCCCGACCCTTGATTTGCAAACTCATGCCTGTTCCAAACAGCAGATTCTCCCATTAGCAAGTACCGAAAGGAAAGGACCTAGTCGCAAAACAAAAAGGTTTTTCTTATCATAAGCCCAGGCAAAAATAAAACTACTAAAAAACCACAACATAACAAATAAGCGCTCCGTTCCCCAAGCCCACCCCACCCCGATGTAAATAAGATGGTCTCCCAAACGTGGTTGCATTTTTACCCCAAATCTTAATTCACTGTGTAGAACTGAATTTTTGGGCATCCAAAGCAGGCCAAAGGCCCCAGAACTAGATTTACCCCATTGTGGTGCGTGGGTCAAAACCCCCTTTTAAAATTGGTGGTTTCCCCCTTTTTTTTCCTTTCCCTAAAACCCATGGGGTATAAGTAAAGCATTCCCTAATACCCCCGAAATTTCTGCGGAAGAAGGGAATAAAGCTGCCCCAACTTGAAAGAACTTTTAAACTTTTGGTCTTTTTTTACCAAAGCTCTCCCCAGTCCATTTTAATATATGGGAAATTTTCAAAAAAAATCCTAAAAAGGGGGCGGGGTCGTGTATCCCATGGTTCAAAATGGTTTTTTCCCCTGCCGTAAATATATACAATAATTTTTACTTCCCGGTTCCAGGGGTCAACTGGGTTTTCTATATGCCCAAATATGGCCCTAGGGGTTGTTTGGGGAATAAGTGTCAAATGGTTCTTGTAAAAGCATCCCCGGTCCCCAAAAAAAACCTGTATGAGGGACCCCCTTTTAAACAGGGGAAACATGTCCCCCTCCGGTCCCCAATCTGAAACAGCTACTCTCTCAAAAATACAATGCGATGACCTCTGACTGGGGTAATATAAGCCCTGTGATTAACTGAAGAGACATCCCCCAATACCTATTGGGGCCAAGAATTTTGCGGCTTTTGGGCCAATCCCTTGATAAGGTGGACCCCCGACTAGGATCGTCTCTAAAACCATTTGCCAGCGCCATTGTTTTCCCGAGAAATCAAGGGGCATATGGGGGTTTTATAATAACGAGGGGGTTAACCCCCTTTTCCCCGTCCCCTTGAGCAACAATTTGCGCAGTGTTGGGTCCCATTTTTTTGCTAAGATAGGGAAAGCAGTGTCAAAAACATAATAGGGCACTTAAGTAGGGAAAAAAAGGAGCCCCCCCGTGGGAAATTTAGACCTCATTCCTCCAAGCTTTGAACCCTACGTGTTTTAGATCTACCAAATCGAATGACACTATCCCCCCTTTTCCCCCACATGTAAAAATTTTGTTGGGGCCCCCCATTTGGAATGGGTTGCCTAAAAAAGTGCGGAACAATGAGGATGTGGATGGAATCTAGTAGCCCCAATTTTTCCATCCCCCCATTTTGAAAATCAGGGATTAGTCTGATTATTTCCCGGGACTTGACGTAAGGAAATGTAGAAAATTTGCCAACGGGCTTCCCTCAAAAGATTGCCTTTGGTTTGGTATCTTGTACTTTGATGACCCTGCAGCCAACCCACTGCCGGGCGGATCAGCCAGCAACATTTATGCTCTGATATTTGGGAAATTAATACCTCTTTGCCTTGGGCTGCTGCAAAATTACCAACGGGATCCCCAGGTCTTTACCCCCCCGATGAAGCGACGAAAGAGCAATTCAGTGTATTCGTCCTTGCGTTTAATATAAAAATGGCAAAGAAAAGTGGAGGTACAGTATTTGGGGAAACTCTTCCAACTTGATAGATTTCCCCTGCCTTTCATATGACGCGGGGGTTGCCCCCCTGTTGCATTTTTGCTTCCATCGAAGCTATGTAGGGGGTGATATTATCTTTATAAAACTGGGTGGAACCTTGAAACGTTACTTCCCCCCTAGGGCATTTTATTTTTATGCACCAATTAAAGGTATAGGGGGCCCCCTTTTAGGGTTCCCCCGGCCTTTAAGTACTTGCATTTGTTTTGTCAAAATTGATTGGTTTCCCCCAAAGGGGTCCCACCTCCCGCAGCGCTGCAAAATCCCCGTAAGCTCCCCCGGGGGATTCTTAAGACCACCAGCAATCGTCGCAAAAGCCATCATCCACAATCGGGAGTCCCCCCCGATCTCCACCTGCAGCGAAAAGGCTTTAGACAAATTTTAATAAAAGGGGCTATTGTAAAATCAAAGAGGCAATGGGATAGTGGGGCAGCCCTGCCTGGTACCCCTTTAAAAATATTATAGGGGAGGTATAACCCATTAATAAAAGATTGTAGAGACCCCCCTTGAATTAGGAAAGAAAAAAACAGAAAGTTGGACCAAATTCCTCCTATTCAGAGTGGCAACAAAAGGGCCAAGAAACCTTATGAATTTTCCCTTTTTAGCTCTAAACTAGAAGCATCAAAAATTCCCAGGAAGGTTCGTAGCCCCCCGTTGCCCCCCTACCGACCGAATATTTTTTTAATGCCTGGGGCCCCGCACAAACCCCCCTGGGAGGTGCACTTATGAGGAAAGAAGGCCTGGATGATCGCTAAAAACTTTGTTAATATTTATAGTCACTGTTGAGCAAAGCATCGGACGGGAATTTTAACCAGAGTTTGATCCTTGCCCGGTTTAGGAAAAAGAAGTTCCACTCCGAGGGAAAAACCCATCGCCTTTCCCTCCTGATTACGCATTATAAGGTATCAAAATTGGTGTAATTTCAACTGCTAAAAGCTTATAAAAATTCATTCCCTACCCCCCGGCCCCCGGCGATTTCCCAATGGCCAAGATGCCCGCCGCCCTCACCTTCTTAGTGATTGGACTATCTAAAAAAGCCCCTGTCTTCATCAAGGCCCGGAAGGAACCTGTGTCCCGGAAAGACTCAATTTCCATGCCGTCGGCGGTGCTCTATAGAGATCCCGAAAAAAAACCGTAAAAAGTCCGAAACTCCCCTGGTCTGTCGGACGTGCGGGGGAGCAGGATCCCCCAAGGCCACACCGGTTTGGACTAGTTTGGCGTTTAGCCAGCCGGCTAACAGGGTACCTGTTCGCCCCCCCTGAAAATAACCCATTCTGGTTATTTTAAAATAGCCAAATTTTCTTACTTTGCACGAAAGATTCCGAAAGTTTTGGCCTCTTTGTATGATATTTCTGCTGTCGCGATGAGTTTCCCAGTTCCTCTGTGTCTCAGCAAAATTCCCGCAGCTTTTCAAATTTTTTTTGGCCTCCCGTCTTTCCCCCTAATAAAATTTAAATTATTGGCCCCCCATAACCCCCTTTTTCACAGCCCCGAACAAGGGATATGTCTTGGTTTCTGGTTATCGTCCATGTAATTAGTCCAATGCATTTGCAGAAAGGATTTAAAATCCTCAGATTGCAGCAGGTAGCCTGGGAACTGCCAAAACCTGCTCTTAAGTTGTGGTTTTGGACGTGAGTTTTCATATATATTCAATAGCCACAATATTATAATCCTTTTCTTTCTTTTTAATCAATGCAAAATATATTCCATTATAGCACAATAGACATATCTTTAAAAATATCAATAGGTAACCGTTACAGGGTAAAGTGCAAAGTCCAACCTTTCAGTCCATGCAGACTTATTCACAGGCTGGAACCTGTCGTTCCTCTGAGTGTGTAGCCTCCATCACCTCCGTGCTCGTCTGCACCTGCTACGTTTCGGGGTCCGCCCCCTTTGTCAAGCATTCTGGGATGTTGAAACGGTTCTACTTATATGGTAAACAGACCATTAAAAACAACATTTAAAAACATCGGTATTTGTGGGTAAGTAATTTTTTTAATTCTCTTATATATTTGATTTATTAATTTTATTGAATTCTTAATTTATCTTTTTATTTCTTATATTTTATTTATTTTGTATTTTTTTCCTTTTCTACCCTACAAACCCGTCCCTACGGGCTGGAGGTGAGGAGACTTACAGATACACACTCCACCTACACTCTTCATTGAGACCACACGGCGCTAGAGTCTGCAAACTGATTAATCCAGTATACTTCTCTCCTTAGTAGTTGTGTTGTTATATCCTCAGTCATGTTACTATGAATTTCCTCTAGGACACACCATTTTAAATCCCATACATTATGCCGACACTCATAAAAATGTCGTGCGACTGTGGACTCTCCAAATTTTTTTGTTGTTTGTGTTTTTCCTTCCCTGTTTTCAGTATGATCTTTCTCTTCTATTTTCTCCATTTTATTTTTATATAATCTGATCTGAGACCTATGTTCATTGAGTCTTATTTTAATTTTCCTTGCTGTTTGTCCTACATATGATTTTCCACATGGGCATCTTAACATGTATATGACTTTTTCAGCATCGCAAGTGTAAAAACCTTTTAGTTGTACTTCATTTCCCCTCGTTGGATGATTTATAGAGCTTCCTTTTATAACACTACTACAGTTTTGACACGATAAGCAAGGAAATGTTCCTCGTTTCTGTGTATCCAAAAATTGCTGCTTATTCACTCGATGCGTTTTTTGGATATCTGATTGAATAATATAATTACCCACTGTTTTGCCTTTACGACCCTATACACAGTAAACTATTCATAGAGAGACCCAGATTTATATACCGTAAAGGCAAACCAGTGGGTAATTATATTATTCAATCAGATATCCAAAAAACGCATCGAGTGTGGTCTCAATGAAGAGTGTAGGTGGAGTGTGTATCTGTAAGTCTCCTCACCTCCAGCCCGTAGGGACGGGTTTGTAGGGTAGAAAAGGAAAAAAAATACAAAATAAATAAAATATGAGAAATAAAAAGATAAATTAAGAATTCAATAAAATTAATAAATCAAATATATAAGAGAATTAAAAAAATTACTTACCCACAAACACCGATGTTTTTAATTGTTGTTTTTAATGGTCTGTTTAGGTGATGGAGGCTACACACTCAGAGGAACGACAGGTTCCAGCCTGTGAATAAGTCTGCATGGACTGAAAGGTTGGACTTTGCACTTGACCCTGTAACGGTTACCTATTTATATTTTTAAAGATATGTCTATTGTGCTATAATGGAATATATTTTGCATTGATTAAAAAGAAAGAAAAGGATTATAATATTGTGGCTATTGAATATATATATGAAGACTGAGTATATTGGGATTGGGGAATCCTATAAATCTAGCCACGAAGAGGTAACCGGGGATATATCACTACTAATAGAGTGAGAAGAATGTTATGAAGTTTTGGACGTGAGATCAGCAATGTGACTGGAGCATGGTCCGAAACAGCTATGGTATGAACTGTTGTCCACTACCGATTCCCACAATCCTAGAGAGATGAGAAAGTAATCAATCCTAGTGAAGCTCTTATGAACTGAGGAGTAGAATGTAAACTCCTTCGCACCCATATTCAAGGTACGCCATGGATCACAGAGTGCATTATTATCCACTAGAGTCAGTATGTCTCTAGCGGCTGGGGATAGTGGTCGAGTGGACGCCGACCTGTCCAGTAAGTTGCACTGAATCGCGTTAAAATCCCCCCCCTAGGATAGTGTTGGTATCCGCCCTTGTTGATAGAAGAGAATTCAATTTGGCAAAGAAGTTTGTGTTAGCTAGGTTAGGGCGTATACTTGATCACGT
>JAODAL010049535.1:0-28105 GCA_025379985.1 Phyllomedusa bahiana | reverse complement strand
TTTTAAGAAACTTTCGCAGCAGTGATTTTGGGGGTCCCACCCTGATAGACAAACACAATCCCCCGCGCCCCTCGCCCGGGTCGCAGGCCATCCGTGCCCCACTGCCGAGCAGGCTCGTTCCCCTGTGTCCCGTGCTAAATTTACCAACCGCGCTCCTGTGCTGTCTCTGCCCCTGGGGCCCCAGTCCCCCCCTTTCATTAGTGAGCGGCGCCGGCAGTGTTGAATTTAAAGGGCCCGGGCCATGGGTATTTTTTCATTCCGGATCCCCCTTTTTAACCCTGCCCTTCCAAATTTACTCCTGTTGGAGTATTTTAGTGCTTTGCCATAGAAAAAAGTGGTTCCTGAGTCTTGTTGATTTCCGTTGTATCGTACCGTTAGCTCCAAAACCTTTGCCGCCTGTCCTGACTTCCGCCTGCCCCTGACTAGGGACCCTCCTTACAATTCTTTCCCACGCCTTACCTGGGCTGCCACCCAAAAAGTCACATAGGGTGGCCCGGGGTAGATCCCCCCGCACCCGTCCATCCTTTTTGGGGCAGGCTCTGGAAAAAAACGGACCTACTTAGACCCCCCCCTGGCGTGGCTTACACCCGTTCCCGGGCCCAGCGGACCCCCTTTGCGGCCTTTTGATTGTGATTAGACATTTGCGGAAGCTGGGGTGAGTGACAGGGGCCCCAGCCATTTTGGACAGGGGCTGTGTCCCCCACCAATTGGGGGGGGCCCGGAGCCCCCCAAATCAGCTACGGGGGGATCCACCCCACATTTAAATTTCCTGCAGTGGGTGCTGGTGTGATATTTCCTGGTGCCTTTTGTTTACCTGTGCCTTATATCTTTTCTCCATACGTGTAAAACCCCCTTTGCTTGTTTATGACCCCGGCTTCCCTCTGATTTTGTACCTCCCCCTCCGTCATTTTCTGACCCCTGGTTTTTTTCGGTTTCTCTTGTTGTTCTGATTTGTGGCTTGAGTTTCGATTTTTTTACTGTCTCGGACTGTCTGACCTTCTCCTGACACCCGCACTTAAGCACACGGGGATGTTCCCGTTGGTGCCTGTCACCTAGGGCGCACGTCAAGTAGGCGGGGGACAGGGGTCGGGGCCCAGTTGGGTTTACGAAACCCCTTATTGACACTTCCTCTGGGGAAACTATTTACTATTTAATGGAGAGCCTATATACCTACCTACTTACTGAGGCCAATACACCTACCTACCTCCTTCCTGGGAGGCTAGATACTTACCTACCTTCCGGAAGGCCCGTTTATCTTCCTACCTAATGGGGTCCTATATTCCTTCCTACCTAATGGGTGGTGTATATACCTACCTACCTATTTAATGGGGAGCCTAAATACCCACATGCCTAATTAAGGTGTACGTACATAAAAGGGGGTACACCTATCTACAAACCTATTTTGGGGATGTGCCTACTTACTTTATGGGGACACAAAACAAGGCTATATATACCATAGGTGCTCAAATAGAAGCCCATAGCCATCTGGGATTACTTTTATTGTACAAAGGGGGTACTTTTGTTTTTTTGGGGGTATAGGATGGGAATTTTTACAGAAAAAGTAATTGGTAGGGAAAGGATGGAAAAGTAAAAAGTCAAAGATTTTGTATTTTAATTTCTTGGGGTTTGGGCCGGGAAAAGTTTTTTATATTTGGCATTTTTGGAGGGGAGGGAGAAAAAAAGGAAATTAGCGACCCCAAAAGAACAAAATGTCCCTAGTAGACCCCTCCCAATGTCCCAAAACCTCTTGAACAGCAATATGAAGAAATTTAAAGAGGAAAAATCGTCCAAAAAAAATAACTTTTTTAAAATAAAATTTAAAAATATCGGATCTATCTCAAAGAACTCAAAAAACCTGTGGGAGGCAAACAACAACCCAATGGGTGGGACCAGAGGATATACAAAACCGGCCCTATAAACTAAATACCCCTACCTAATAAGGGGAATACGGGATGATCCCCCCAAAGGGGCGACCTGCCCCGCAGCCTCCCCTAATTCAAAAACACCCTTTATTCCCATGGTCCCGCCCCCAACATGTTTCAATCATCCAAAACATCATCAGGGAAGTCTGGAAAGATATAAGGGCCCAAAAGTTCGGGGTATGTAAAAAATAAAGGGGTGCAATAATGGACACAAAAAAGGGGGTAGATAAATCCCTGATGGAGTTCTGATGCAAGACAACATAACATGCCGTGTTTACTAACAAAAAAGGACACAACCTTTATTTTCATCTGCATAAGGGCCGCCTTTAGGTTTGAAAATTAAACCACAAGCCCACCGGGCTGGGAATACAAAACAAAAAAAAGAGGGGGATAGATAAACACCAACCCAAACAAACCCCCACCAAAAAGCTCCCCCCCATTAACTTAAATTGGGTTTTAAAACTGTAAGTATCTCCCCCCCGTAAGGGCAGACAGTTTTGGCTGTGTGGAGACGCCGAAAGCGGGGGCCGCGGAAGAAAAAGGGCGCGCCCCGGCGCCCCCGTCATCACATAGTCGCCAAACGGAGAACTGCCCCAGAAAGCGTCCATAGTTATGGCGCATGCCAGATAAGCACGCCCGAAATTATGCGGGACGCAACAGGGGGCAGACAGACGGGCAGGTGATTTTAAAAAAATGCACTTAACAGCTAGTGAAACACATTTTTTGGTAGAAAAAGAACTGAAAATCTTTCCCAATTCCCCCAAAGGACATTATAAAGTTAGTTAGGATATTGTGCCAATTGATAAATTTTAATCAACAATGTTTGATATCAAGGAAAAAAAAAAACATTTTTAAAGAAAGCTGCTGAAATCCAATGGCTTTTAACCCTTTTGGTGCCTTTGTATTTAGGGTAAATGCCCAGAAGCATTCCTTTGCGCAAAAATTGTCCAAGTTTCCACGTTTTTAAAGGGGAAGCCCCGACAATGCCCCTCCATTGAGGCATTAGAGTTCCCCCCATGTATGAGTGAAAAATGAGGGGAGATTGGTGTACACGTTATGCAAATATCGCCCAATCTCCCCAACCTACTGCAGCTGTCTTGTGGTTTTACCTTAACCTCAATCCACATCACGGGTTTTATCAATAACCACATGTGTTGTCTTACAATTAATGAAATTTTTGATCGATAAGTCTTTGCCCCTGTATTTGGAGAACGTATTTACTTTCCACAAAGTCACAAAACAAAAATCCCCACATCTGAAAGAACCGTTGGTCTAGTCCCCACATCCTTTTTTTGGTTTTAAAAAGTAGCATTGCCCAGACAGCCCCTAGATTTCTTCCCCTTTATTGAATGAGGGGGGCCTCCCCGACATAATTACCAAATGGGGGTCCATTTTCAACACTGCCAAATTTTTTTGGGTCTGTCTCACCCGAGGGGGCCGTTTGTAAAGGGTGCCAAATGGCTACTGCCTCTTGATCCGGTAGTAGGGATTCTTGGTGTCAGCAATTAAACCCCGGGTCCCTTGTCAGTGCATTTTGAATGAGTCTTAATTATGATCTGGATGCCCTAGTCAGAAACCGAGATCTCAAAATTTTAGCCTCCTTCTTGAAACTTCCAGAGGGGAACAATTACTCTGAGACGCAGGGACTGCCAAATGGGGTCCCCCTTTTAAGGGTGTGGGTGGCAGCCTCCCACCGCAGTAAAAAATTTTTTGGGGTGTGGGTTTTCGGGAGATGGTAGTTATTAGCTCCCCATCCTGACCTCGCCAAAAAACCCGATAACAAGAATGGTAAAAATTCGGAAGAAATCTCAAACGTAAATCTAAGATTTAAACTATTGACATTCAGGTTTTTGTACAAATGGGCAAAATTTTTCTTTTGGGAAACCCTTTTCCCAAAGTAAAGATATCACAATGAATCTCCCCCAGGGGGTATATGGCAAAAAAGGAGGAGGGGGGTCACCGAAACCACGGACGTCTCCCAAACCCCCCCAGGTCAGATTTGCTAGGCCGGGCCGGAATGCCCATGGCTTACCCTGTAGAGGTGGAAGACGTCCAATCAAACAGGAAAAATTCCTTTTGGGGTAAAATCAAAATTTTTCCCCAAAAAACCCGTTGTGAGCCCTAAAAGGGGTCCCTCTGGAAGAGAGAAAGAATTCAACAGCCCTGCATCCCCCTCGAGTGGGGGGATCGAGTTATAGGCCTCTACTGTACTTTTTAAAAAGGCACTCTCACCAAACGTATCCCTCAATCGCTTTAAAAGATCCATAGTGTCCCTAACAAAAGGATGGTAAGGGTTTCAACAAATGGGGCCCGTAGTGGTCTAATAGATACCCCAATTTTGACAAGGGCCCCTATCCCCGAGACAAAGGGACTCCCCTCAAAGGGGGAAAACCCCCTTGTAACTTTGGGGGAAAGCATAAAAGTAGCAACCTTAGGTGTGCGTGGTAAGAAACATATTCAACTTGGTCAATGAGTTCCACTCTTTTCCTGTGTTAATAAAATTTTTTGTTTGCCTGAAAACCCCTATAGGATTGCTGAAAACTGCATAACAATTTTTTTCCATTAAAAGATCACACATCTCCGTATTGCGACAAATTTATCACTACAATGTTGCCCCCCTTGTCGGAGGGCTTTAAAGCATGCTCCCCCGGGTTTTTTGATAGGGGGTTCTAGTGTACCCCTTTAGATTTTAAAATAATTTGTCCATCTGGACTCTTTTTTTCTTGGGCCCAAACTTTAAGGAATAAATCCAGAAAAACCCATGCAAGATGCTTCTGCTACTGGGGGCATTTATTACTTTTTGGCCCCCAATTTGTAAAGGGCCCTTTCCCCCAAATTTGTTTTGTGGGGATACTGCCAGTCCAAATAGTAATCTACATCTTCAGCATATCAACAGGGATCCCCATTTCAGAGCTTTCCCTCTATTTTTTGTCAAAGAATTTTTCCGTAGAGTTTCCTGCAAATATATTAAGTCCTTTTGCCCTGTAAATAAATTGAATCTCATTGTCGGGGCAAATGATAGTCCCTTACGTAATAGATTCATTCCCTCAGATTCAGATTTTACTGACAAATTTATGTTTGAGATCTTTTTCTTGTTGGGCCTGCACTATACTCGGGGCCTGGGGTGGCTTGTTCTCTTAATCGGATTTGGTAATTCGGGTCTAAAAAACTTTCCCCTTTTCCCCTTTTCCGAGAACCCCCCTCCCCCCCCCCTGGTTCCCCCCCGTCTCGTCTGTGACTAGAAGGTCTCGACCCCTTCCCTCTCAAGTCCGACTGCCGTCTCTGTTGAGGAGACGTCAGTGGGTATCCTCTCCAGGGGGTTCGATTCCTAGACAACCTAAGCCTTATTTTTTCCCGAAATCTTAAGTCCCTCAGAAATTGACGATGTTTCCTTTCTTAAGGTGATGTTGAAATCGTTTAATATTCACCTGTAAAGTTTTTTTTTTTTAGTCGTGAAAATCAGGTTCACTTAAATTTTTTGTGAGATCAATCGTTCTTTAATTTGTTATTTAGGACTCAAGGGTCCCCCTTTTTTTTCCCCTTAAAAGGACTGTCTAAATGTAATGAAAAACCCGTAACTCTTTTTTCCCACCCGGAGGGGGAAAGGGGGGGTTTATTGCGACCAGGGGGTCAAGAAAAACGAAGCCCCGAGGGGCAATTTTTCTGCCAATGTAATGTGCAGACTTTCTTTCCCCCCTCAGAAAGAAACCCCCTGTTCCCTAACTTTTTTGGGTTAAATCCTAAATCCGCAGAACAGCGGGAGTATGGTGCCCGAATAATGGGTTTCTCAGAAAAAACATCTTTTAAACAAGAGACCCTGATCCTAGACGGTCCCTTTAAAGAAATCCTGCCAGCCGTACAGTAAATAACACAAGAACAAATGAACCCATAGATCCCTACCAAAAGTAAAAAAAACCTCTTTTAACAGCATATAAGAAACAATTAAAAGAGGAAAAAAACGGTCCTAAAAAAAAAACTTTTATTAAATATAATTTTAAAAAATCGTGATCATCTCAAAAAACCCCAAAAAACTGTGGAGGCAAAAAAACAACACAGGGTGGGGCCCAAAGGAAAAACAAAATATGGCCCTTAAAAAATAACATACCCCTACCTAACTAAGAAGATACAGGTGATCGCCCCAAAGGGGTTCCCGTCCGCACCTTTTCCCTAATGCAAAAACACCCTGTTTATTCTCATGGTCCCGTCCCCAAACATGTTTCAATCATTTCCATGACACTCAGGGGACAGTCGGGGGAAAATAAATTGGGCCAATATCTGGGGATGTAACAAAAAAATGGCTGCAATAAGCGAGGGACAAAAATTTGAGGGGAGATAAATACCTGATGGTAGTTACTGATGCAGAGACAACAAACATGCCGTGTTTACAAACAAAAAAAGGGCATACCCTTTCCCTTTCATTGCTAAAGCCGCCTTGTAGGGTTTGCAATATAAACCACAAGACCCCCAGGGTGTGGGAAATACAAAAACAAAAACAAAAGGGGGGTAAAAAAAAAGAGCCAACCCCCAAAAACCCCCCACCCCAAAAACATACACCCTTTAAAAAAAACTATTGAGTTTTTAGAACTGAATCACTCCCGCCCTGTAAGGGCATACACGTCGGCTGTGTTTAGATGCCCCAAAGCTGGCGGCGCGCGGAAGATAAAGGCGCGTCATGGCGCCTCCGTGACATCACATAGTGCGCCAGCAACGGATAACTGCGCCGAGAAAGTGTCCATAGTTACGGTGCATGCGCAGATAAGCATCGCGCCGAAATGTATGCAAGACGCAACACCGGGGCAGACAGACTGAGCAGGTGATTTTAGAAAACATGCTCGGTTAACAGCTAGTGAATCGACATTTATTGGTAGGAAAAGAACTGATAATCTGTTCCAATTCTCCCAAGGGGAACATTTATAAATTTTAGTTAGGATATTGTGCTCAATTGATCAAGTTAATTCAAAAAAGGTTTGTATATGCAAGGAAAAGAAAAGAAACACTTTAAAGATAGCTGCTAAAATCCAACTGTCATTTAACCCGTTTTGGTGCCTTATGTATTTAGGGTAAATGTCCAGAAGCATTCCTTCTGCAGCAATAATCTGTCCAAGTTTCCACGTCTTTGAGGGGGAGAGACCCGATCAATGCCCCTCCATTTGAGGCATTTAGAGTTCCCCCCTGTATTGAGTGTATATGACGTGAGATTGGGGGTATCACGTTGATGGCGAATATCGCCCAAATGCTCCCCAATCCTACGTTGCAGCTGTCTTGTGGTTTTACCTACATACCTCAATCCACATGCACAGGTTATCAGTAGTGTTGAGCGATTGCGTTGGCTATCGAGATCGAGCGATAGTCGATAGTCGGCCGCTATCGATAAGGTTTTTCGATAAATGACATCGATTATGAGCGATTACCATTAAAGTCTATGGGGGAGCAACAAAACCTTCATTATTACAAACCCCAAACAAGGCTGGAGAAGCTGAAATTAAAAATCCACAACAGTCAAATGGATACTGTACATCTTAGGCAACACACTTAGGTTATAAAAGTCACAGAACCTTTCAATTCACCTGTGGTGAATATAGAATTGCTTGTTTTAAGATTTACGGGATGCTGTGTCAATGAACAAAGCGGGTGCACAAAATCAAAAAACACGTATCTGTTATGTTTTCGTATTTAATACACGGTATTTTTTGCACCTTTCAATTCACCTGTGGTGACTATAGAATTGTTGTTTTAAGATTACGTAGATTCTGCGTCAATGAACAAAGCTGGGTGCGCAAAAGTCAAAAAACACGTAACTGTTATGTTTTCGTATGATACACGGTATTTTTGGCAACAAACAACCTGTGCTGACTACAAGATTGCTGGATTGTAATTTAACTGCAAGGTGGATATATCAACAGTCACAAGTGTAATGGGTAAAATTAAAATGAACACATCTGAAGTGTATACTGATAATAAAGTGGAGTTTTGCACCTAACAAAGAGACCTGCAGTTACTAGAAATGATGTGTATCCAATATAAGTTCAGGCTGCCCAATATCCAGGAAATATTTTCAATAGCAAACTGTTATATAATAAAGATATTCCACTACAATGTGTACACTAAGTCTTGGTGAACTTTATCCAGTGTTCTTTCTAGATAGAGCTTGTCTGTGTTCGCCCGCGGGGTCCCCCCCCTTGCTCCACCTGCCGTGAATTTACAGCGGTAGATGCTGCTTTAAAATTCTCTAGCTAACTACATAAAATGTTCAAATCTAATATAACTAAATTGGAAGGATCACAGCTAATAGTAGAGGTTTCTCTGTGCAGAAATAGACTAATTTCGCTGAGTGTTTGGCCACAGGCAGAGCGCAGGTCCTATCCCTATGAGACGCTGAGAGACACTGAGGCTGAAACAGGAAACGCTGTTCTATGTAAAACGCAGGTCATGTGATTTTTCCAGCCAATCGCAACCATACACATCCCAGTCATGACGTCGCACACACATCTCACCCTGCTCTATTCTGTAATCTGATTTGCTGGCCGCCAAAATTACAGGAAGCGCCGAAAAAGGCGCGATCTTAATAGATGATGCTCAGATTTTAACCTTAATTATCGCATGATCTGGAAATTTCGATCACCATAAAAACCTTGCCGATTTCAACTTTGTCGATAAAAATCGCTCAACACTAGTTATCAGATATACCACATGTGTTGTCTTACAATTAATGAAATATTTGATCTGATAAGTCTTTGCCCCTGTATCATTGGAGAACGTATTTGTCTTTTCCACAAAGTCACAAAACGAACAATCCCCACATCTGAAAGAACCGTTTGGTCTAGTCAGCCACATGTCTTTCTTTGGATTTACAAAGTGGCTACTGACCAGACAGTCCCTCAGATTTCTTCCCCTTCTATATGATATCGAGGGGGCCTCCCCGACATAATCTACCAAATCGGGGTCCATTTTCAACACATGCCAATATTTATTTAGGGTCTGTCTCACCCGAGGGGCCGCATTGTCAAAGGTGCCAATAATGCACGCTACTGTCTCTTGATCCTGGCTAGTATGGATTCTTGGTGTCAGCAATTGAACCCGGTCCCTTGTCAGTGCATACTGATATGATTGTCTTAATATATGATCTGGATAGCCCTTAGTCAGAAACCGAGATCTCAAAATGTTAGCCTCCTTCTTGAAATCTTCCAGAGAGGAACAATTACGTCTGAGACGCAGGTACTGTCCACGTGGGATCCCCCTTTTAAGGGGTGTCGGGTGGCAGCTCTCCCACCGCAGTAAAGAATTTGTGGCTGTGGGTTTTCGGTAGATGGTAGTTATTAGCTCCCCATCCTGACCTCTGCCAATACCGATATCAAGGAATGGTAAAAATTCAGAAGAAATCTCAAACGTAAATCTAAGATTAAACGTATTGACATTCAGGTTCTGTACAAACTGGGCAAATTCTTCTTGTGAACCATTCCAGATGATAAAGATATCATCAATGAATCTAGCCCACAGGGCTATATGGTCAGAGAAAGGAGGAGGGGAGTCACCGAAGACCACGGACGTCTCCCACCAGCCCAGGTACAGATTAGCATAGGCCGGGGCACAGGAACTGCCCATGGCTGTACCCTGTAGCTGGTGGAAGACGTCCCCATCAAACAGGAAATAATTCCTTGTGAGGGTAAAATACAAAAGTTCCCCAACAAACCTGTTGTGAGCCCTAAGGTGTACCCCTCTGGAAGAGAGAAAGAATTCAACAGCCCTGCATCCCATCGAGTGGGGTATCGACGTATATAGGGCCTCTACGTCGATACTTGCTAAAAAGGCACTATCACCTATCGTCCGTACCTCAATGCGCTTTAATAGATCCATAGTGTCCCTAACAAAGGATGGTAAGGTTTCAACAAATGGTGCCAGTATGTGGTCTAGATAGATACCACAATTTTGACAAAGGGCCCCTATCCCAGAGACAATGGGACGTCCCTTCAAGGGAGACACCCCCTTGTGAACTTTGGGCAAAGCATAAAATGTAGCAACCTTAGGTGTGCGTGGATATAGAAAGTCATATTCAACTTGGTCAATGAGTTCCATCTCTTTTGCCTGTGTTAATAAACTTTTTAGTTCTGCCTGAAAACCCATAGTAGGATCTGCTGATAAACGTGCATAACAATTTTTATCCATTAAAAGATTCAGGCACATCTCCCGATATTGCTGACAATTCATCACTACAATGTTGCCCCCCTTGTCGGAGGGCTTAATGCATAGCTCGCGGTTCTTTGATAGGGATTCTAGTGCTACCCGTTCAGATTTAAGATAATTCGTCCATCTGGACTCTTTTATCTTGGCCAGATCTTTAAGGACTAAATCCAGAAATACCTCAATGCAAGATGCTTCTGCTACTGGTGGCATCTTATTACTCTTGGCCCTCAAATTTGTAAAGGGGCCCTTTCCAATGTCGTTTTGTGGTATATCTGCCAGTCCGAATAGTAATCTTACATCTTGCAGCATATCAACAGGGATCCCCATTTCAGAGCTTTCAGAGCTTTCCCGTCTATTTTTTGCTGCAAAGAACTTTTTCCAGTAGAGTTTCCTTGCAAATATATGTAAGTCCTTAGTCCATGTAAATAAATTGAATCTCATTGTCGGGACAAATGATAGTCCCTTACGATATTTTAAATTATATTTAATAAAAGTTATTTTTTAGGACCGATATTTCCTCTCTCAAGTTAGCGACTCCCATCAGAGAAGAGGTTACTTCACTCTGAAGTGATGGCAACCTGAGCTGGTATCTGACCACTATGTGGTCTCTATATGGTGGTTTTGTAGGCTATATTAGTGCTTGTATAGTGGTATCGTACAACTGTCCATGATTGTAACAGCATGCCCACGTCTGTATCTGACCCTGTTATTAGTGGTTTCTCTGCACCACTTTTATTTTCTTGCCTGTGTTGATGGTGTTGTTTATTTTAGATCGTGGCGAGGTCGTGACTAATGGTGGGAGTTTTATGCCAGGGTTGCTTTTTAGTTCCTTTCCGGTCCTATCTCTGAGCAGCAGCAGTAGCAGTGTGCCAGATTCAGAGAACTGATCCAATCTCTGTACTATGTAAGTGCTTCCAACCTTCCCCTGCCGCCCTTTTCCTGCCCGGCTCCAACATTTGCTTCCTCCCTAACAGTATCCTCTGCTTCCCTCTATGTACCATACCTATTCAGCACAGTTAGTAAATGCTTGCATCCAGGCCTACAGAGAGCGGTGGGAGGTTGCCGTTCCAAAAAGGTAAGAAGCAAATAAATAGAGGATGTTTAACCAATTAAGAATGAAAGATAGAAAAACAGAAGATAAAAACCTAATTCTCCAATTAAAAAAAACAGGGCTGTGGAGTCGGTAAGCCAAAGCTCTGACTCTGAATCCTCAATTTCCCTGACTTAAGACTCCCGACTCCCTCATACTTGAATCGTGTTTACGTGATAACTTTATTGTAGTAAAATGGTAACATCAGGCTTTTATCACTTAATAGAACAATACACAAGCTAGATAAGTAGAACATACACTGACAAGCAAAATGATAACAATGTTTTGAACTTTGACTTTCAGGCTCTTTTTCAGATAATATTTTACACCTAATAAAAACGATTTTTTTAATCATACTCCATGTCTCACGGAGCTGAGAGCCGAGATTTCAGTGCCCCCATCTCTCCATAGACTACAATGGGACAAAGTAGCTCGCGCTCTGATTGGCCGGGATAGCCAAGCACCCGCTAGCTCAACCAATCAGCTCTTTTCTGCCTTTTTTACTGTATTTTGAACTGTCCTGCCTTTTCATACTTCTCCATAGGTTATAATGGTTCACTGTCGCTCCTATTCTGATTGGTTGGTTTATGCCGACCAATGAGAAGAGCTTACAGAATTTGAATTGCTGTCTTCCCCGGCCATTTACAATATCCCAATTCCTGATGTTGTGCTGGTCTCGGCGACAAATGCATTTTTAGTGATTTGATTGATGTATGTTTTTAGAAGGTTTTAGCTCTTTTTCAGATAATATTTTACACCTCATAAAAGCAATTTTTTTAAATCATACTCCATGTCTCAGGGACCTGAGAGCCGAGATTTCATTGCCCCGATCTCTCCATAGACTACAATGGAACAAAGTAGCTCGCACTCTGATTGGCCGGGATAGCCAAGCCCCCGCTAGCTCAACCAATCAGCTCTTTTCTGCCTTTTTTACTGTATTTTGAACTGTCCCGCCATTTCATGTGATTGGTCAATACTTCTCCATAGGTTATAATGTGTCACTGTCGCTCCTATTCTGATTGGCTGGTTTATGCCGACCAATGAGCAGCGCTTACAGAATTTGAATTACTGTATGTCCCGGCAATTTCCAATATCCCAATTCCTGATGTTGCTCCGTTATTGTTTTTGATAGTGATTTTATTTATGTATTTTTTTAGAAGGTTTGAGCTCTTTTTCAGATATTTTACACCTAATAAAAACAATTTTTTTTATTCATACTCCATGCCTCACCGAGCTGAGAGCTGATATTTATTTCTTTAGCGATCTTATATATTTTCCCTTTGATTTTAAAAGATCAACTTTTTCAATACATTTAATTGATTTTAGACAGCTTTGATTTTTCTCTTTATTCATTCGTTCATTTGAAAGACAACTGTTTTTGCTATTCACTAACATGTTTAATGATTTCGCGCTGTTTTCCAGCCTGTCTCGAATCAGAATACATGTTAGGCGCAGTCCTTCTGCGCCTGTCCCGCACTGCGCCCCACAGACTGGCGAGGCGCAGGTAACTTTTCATCGCATGTATGAGCGCACCTCCTCGGGCGGTGAATCTTCTGATCCACGGAGATACAGGTGAGGCGCAGTCCTTCTGCGCCTAAGTCCCGCACTGTGCCTCACACACTGGCGAAGCGCAGGGGACTTTACACCGCATGTATGAGCGCACCTCGGGCGCCGACATACATGAGGCGCAGCTTTCACTAAAAATCCCGTGAAAACGGGCGCTCCGACGCGCCTATCTTCATACATGTCGCCCAATGTTGTCCTTTTCATATCCATAGTACTTGTGTATATGAAGTAACTTATCTTGTAGGATACTCACATATGGCTCAATCCTGGTCAAGTATCCAATGTTTTTGGCTGTGAAACAACCCTATATTAGCAGGCTTCCTTCACTAAACTTGACAAGTTCTTCAAGTTCTCAATCCGTTAGCCCCCTTTTCCCTTGATTTTTTGAAACCCATGTGCACCATTAGAGCCAGGTCTATTGACTTTCATCTCATCGCTCCAAATCACCCATTTCTAATCTTCCATTTTTCATACTTTTTTGCAAACTCTTTGCCAATGCTTCTTATGACATGATTGAAGTCGAGGCTGCTTCACCTTTTTTCAGGCCATCATTCCAGACCTGTGTAATGCATGTTGCATGGTGCTTGCATGGACATCTGTGATCTCACTCTTACAAAGCATACAAGCCACCTCCACTGCCGTGTTTATCGGGCCAGAACTGATAGACCTTGTGATGAGCTGATTTGTTGACTCCGATGTTTTGCCTGCACATCCACCTCTTGGCTTTTGAATAGATGGATGGACTTCATTTCATATTCTTCCAGCTGTCATGGCCTCACATGATGCAGTCTGTCAATTTTCTTGGCTGAGAGACGCTATTGATGAGCTGAATGATACGGTTTCTCTTTTCTTGGGAAATCTTCATGGCTGCTCAAACCAGTGATCTTTCTCTTGGGAATCAGCCTAATAACACACTGAGCTGTTAGGGAATGTCAGAACAGGTTATAATTTGTAGTAACAAAAATAAAAAGATTGTCCCACCACCAGGAACAAAACAGTAACAATACAGTTGCAAGACAAGAATCTGCATAACCGAGCATATGCTAAATAGTTGCAGGTCAACATTATGTATGAGATAGTCAAGATGATTGTCTATGAAATTATGTTAGCCTCACATTAAAAGTTGTAGTGGACGGTGTGATATGGAGCCTGAAAGTCAAAAGTTCAAAACATTGTTACTGTCACGTCGGTCGGTAGTGGATCTGCTGGACCAGCGCAAACGATGGCATAAGCCACACCAGGGAGCGGAGTCTAAGTAGAACCCGGTTTTCACCAGAGCCCGCCACAAGGCGGGATGGACTTGCTGCGGCGGGAAACTACCAGGTCACTTCCACTGGCGAGACTTGCTTGCGGCAGCGGCCAAGGTGTAGCGAGGTACAGAATCGTCAGACGAGGTGTAGTCAAGGACAGGCAACAAAGTCAGGGCAGGCGGCAAAGGTTCGTAGTCGAGAGGCGTAGGCAAGGAGGTACGGTACACGGTAAAGACAGAGACACCAAGAACGCTTTCTCAATAGGCTAGAAGGCACTAAAGAGCCGGCAGGGACGTTCCGGAAGTGCAACCCATAAATAGGGTCAGCGATCGGCCAACAACCAATTGTGGGCGCGCTGGCCCTTTAAATTAGAGGAAGCTGGCGCGTGTGCGCCCTAATGAGCGGGGATGCGTGCCGCGGCCGGCAGGGACGCCGCACGAAAGCAGGAGCGCGGGCTGGTAAGTCTGCCCGCACAGGGGAACGAGTGCGCCCGCGGCCCGGCACTTGGACCGCGGCGCCGCTCGTCCTCGCAGCCGGAGAGGAGGCAGAAGTCCCGGTGACCCCGCAGCCCGGCAGGGGGGCCGCGGGACCAATGGTGACAGTACCCATCCCCCCGTAGGCCTCCCCCTCCTCCTAGACCGGAGAAATCTCACCAACAGATCACGGTCCAAGATGTTCTCCTCCGGCTCCCAAGATCTCTCCTCAGGCCCGAATCCCTACCAATCGACCAGAAAATGACGTCTCCCTCTGATGGATTTCATCGCCAGGATGTCCTTCACTGCAAAGACATTGGAGGTTACAGCTTCAGGAGAAGGGGGGGGGGTAATCCTCCGGGAGAAGCGGCTTAGCACGACGGGCTTCAGCAGGGAAACATGAAAAGAGTTTGGGATCCGCATGGAGGGTGGGAGCCGGAGTTTATAGGCCACAGGATTAATACGACTCAATACCTCAAATGGCCCGAGGAACCGTGGACCCAGTTTATAGCTCGGTATCTTTAGCCGAACGAATTTGGCAGAGAGCCACACCTTGTCCCCAGGAGCAAAAGTCGGAGCAGGTCTCCTCTTCTTGTCTGCCTGGGTTATCATGCGGACCGCTGCCTGCTGTAGAGACTGACAAGTCTGCTCCCAAATAGCGGTCATATCTCGAACCATTGCATCCACTGCGTGAACTTCGGAAGAAGAGGCCAAAGGGATAGGTGGGCGGGGGTGCTGCCCATAGACCACGTAGAAGGGTGAAGCACCAGAGGATTCCGAGTCCAAAGAATTATAGGAGAACTCCGCCCAAGGCAGCAAGTTGGACCAATCATCCTGGCGAGCCGAGACAAAATGCCGCAGGTAGGCACCCAAAACCTGATTGACTCTCTCTACTTGGCCGTTGGACTGAGGATGGTACGCCGAGGAGAAATCTAGCTTTACCTGCAACCGGGAACAGAGAGTGCACCAAAATCTAGATACAAATTGGACTCCTCGGTCTGAGACGATGTGTTGTGGCAGGCCGTGTAGGCGAAAAATATGCATGAAGAAGAGCGTGGCGAGGGGCAGACGGTAACCCGGGCATCGGGACAAAGTGAGACATCTTTGAAAATCGATCCATCACGACCCAGATCACGGTGTTACCTGAGGAGGGAGGGAGGTCAGTTATAAAGTCCATCACCACATGTGTCTAAGGTGTACAGGGTGTCGGCAACGGTTGCAGCAGACCGGCAGGACAGAGGCGAAGAGCCTTATTCCAGGCGCACGTAATACAGGCCTCCACAAACTCTCTTGTGTCTTTGGCCAGACCCGGCCACCAGTAACCTATGTCCCCACTTCAAGATTCTCCTACGAAGCGACGGACGCACATATGTCTTGCCTGGAGGAACCTGATGGAGACGGGCAGGAGCCACATGAACCAGGCGTTCCGGAGGGATGATATGTTGGGGCAGTGATTCTTCTCCGACGATATCCGAAGCACGGGAGAGGGCATCAGCCCTTACATTCTTCTCAGTGGGATGGAAGTGGATACGAAAGTTGAATCGGGAGAAAAAGAGTGACCAACGGGCTTGGCGAGGATTAAGCCGCTGGGCTGATTGAAGATACAGAAGGTTCTTATGGTCCGTGTACACATCATACGGATGACGGGCCCCTTCCAGGAGATGGCGCCACTCCTCCAGGGCCATCTTGATGGCAAGCAACTCTCGGTCCCCGATGGCATAGTTCTTCTCCGCCGGCGAGAAGGTCTTAGAGAAGAACCCACAAGTGAGTGTCTTCACGTAGGCCCCTTCTGAGTAAGGACTGCACCTGCTCCCACAGAGGACGCGTCTACTTCCAACGAGAATGGTTTTTCCGGGTCTGGGCGAGACAAGATGGGTGCAGAGGCGAAAGCAGCCTTGAACTCGGAGAATGCCTTCTCGGCCGCTGATGGCCAACATCTCGGATAAGCCTTCTTCTTCTTCGGGAGGGCCACGATTAAAGCCACACGTGTGGAAAAGTGGGGAATAAACTGGCGATAATAGTTGGCAAATCCCAATAACCGTTGTATGGCCCGGAGACCTGCGGGGCGTGGCCACTGGAGGATCGCTGATAGCTTAGTAGGATCCATTTGAAGACCTCTGTCAGAAACAATGTAGCCGAGGAAGGGTACAGGTGGAAATGATGCTTCTGACGCGTTTCAGGGATACCCGATAAATCAGCAAAAGTTTCTAGCTATGCCGTTGCCTCCTTGCGTACAAGGGGTTAAAATTTACTACACCTGTTTGGCCTGTCTTACAAGTATATTAGTAATTTGCCTAGTCTGCCCACGCTTGGGTGATATCTCACCACTATATGGTCACTGTATTTAATCTCAATATGCAATATGGTGGCAATTTTGGTGTTTCCAAAGTGTTTTTATTCTAGAACAGGAGCTAGTGTCTGTGATCCAGTCACTGTGTGGTGGCAATGTCAGCTCACCAATTTGGGGTGTTTTCCACTCATTGCATTGGCTGGGGGTACGACTTAGTCACAATATGCTGATAATATTTCGTCACTGTATTTATTAGGGCTGATAAAGATTCCAGATTCTGGTACAACATATAGTATTTTCCTATAGAGCCCATAAGTTTTGAGTCCACACCCCTGAACACCAGGACCTAAACAAGTGACATTTGCATCTATCAGTTTTTACCACAATTGATGATCAATGAGAAGCGACACTTAATCTTTCCACTTCATAAGGGGATTCTTTCTAGTAACTTTTTCAGACCCTACAGCTTTGGGAAACAAGTTTTTATCTTCAGATTTCTGATTTTCCTACAGATATGTAGCTTATCGTTACCGAACACAGTGAGTTATTTTCACGATTCCAACTAAAAAGTAATCAATTTCAGCCAGAGGTTCTATTTTAAGATCGAAGAGTTAATCCAGAGGGATTGTGTATTCAGATTGCTCAGTTTAGTCAGAATCTTGCTTATCAACTACAGTTTATGTTTTATTCCATCACGAGCGCTCAATCGCCATCTACACGGCTTTGATCACCTCTTCTACAGTTCAAAACACATCTTTTTCATTTATTTTTTCCCCTGTCATTTACTCCGTAAAGCATTTTACAGGTCAGGAAGAGACTGCCAGGGATTAGAAGAATCCTAATATTGTAGATTAAAATAGCACAGAAGATAAATGGCGAGAGATGTTAACACTACAGTGTCAGGCTTATTCTGGGAGGTTAATAAGCCTTATACATATCAAGACACTCCACTCATGGAGAACATTTAATGTTCTGTCTAGACATTTGATTACTTTTTCACAGAATTGGCGCACTGCTCATCACAGGCTTGCCTGCACATGACGCCTGGCTCCCAGCATACACAGCTTGATATAATCATCTGTAGTGTCCCTCAGGGCAAAAATCTTGTTTTACCCCTGCTAAGGATCAACCACCCCAAAAATGACTGTTGTTACCCGTAGTTCTACAGTACTGAGGTCATCCTCTTGTGAAGCAGGTCCATCACCACCTGAATGAATGTATTATCCCTTCACAGTTTTGCTTCTGCTTGGATAGAGCTCTCAACTGAGGTTCATTGGGCCAAGTATAAAAAAAAACATTCTAAGAGCGTGCCCTCCATTTCACTAGAACATAATGGAACTGCACCTGCTCCCACAGAGGACGCGTCTACTTCCAACGAGAACGTTTTTTCCGGGTCTGGGCGAGACAAGATGGGTGCAGAGGCGAAAGCAGCCTTTAATTCGGAGAATGCCTTCTCGGCCGCTGATGGCCAACATCTCGGATAAGCCTTCTTCTTCTTCGTGAGGGCCACGATTAAAGCCACACGTGTGGAAAAGTGGGGAATAAACTGGCGATAATAGTTGGCAAATCCCAATAAACCGTTGGTATGGCCGGAGACCTGCGGGGCGTGGCCACTGGAGGATCGCTGATAGCTTAGTAGGATCCATTTGAAGACCTCTGTCAGAAACAATGTAGCCGAGGAAGGGTAGGCTGGACTGGTGGAACAGACATTTCTCCAATTTAGCGTATAGGCGGTTACTGTGTAGACGTTGCAGAACCTGGCGTACTTGTAGCCAGGAGTCCGTAGGTCCGGAGAAAATATCAGGATGTCATCAAGATATACGATGAGGAGTATAGTAGATCCCTGAAGATATCATTGATGAACTCCTGAAAGACCGCAGGAGCATTACATAACCCAAAGGACATCACCAGGTATTCAAAGTGTCCGTCTCAAGTGTTGAATGCCGTTTTCCACTCATCACCCTCGCGAATCCTGATGAGATTGTATGCTCCCCGTAGATCTAACTTAGTAAAGACCTTGGCCCCTCGAAGTCGGTCGAAAAGTTCCGAGATTAGCGGCAAAGGATACCGGTTCTTCACGGTAATTTTGTTTAGACACCGGTAGTCTATGCATGGGCGGAGAGATCCATCTTTCTTCTGTACGAAGAAAAAAACAGGTCTGGCAGGAGAGGAGGACTTCCGAATAAAGCCCTTCTGCAGGTTCTCTTGTATGTAAGCCGACATGGCCTTGGTCTTTCCCGGCAGGACAGGGGTACACCCTGCCACAAGGAGGACTGGTCCCAGGCTGGAGGTCAATGGGGCAGTCATAGGGGCGGTGAGGCGGAAGAGATTCAGCCTGTTTTTCAGAAAACACATCCGAAAAGTCCTGGTATTCGATAGGCAGGTCTGGCAGCGGTCTGGCGGGTGATTGAGAGACAGCGGAGGGCACTGGGCGAAGTGCCAGCAGACAGAGATTTTGACAGTCGGAACCCCAGCGCACGACCTTGCCGGTTCTCCAGTTGAGAGTGGGAGCATGGTGTTGCAACCAAAGGAAGCCCCAACTGAATCGCTGACGAAGACGGGGCCAATACGAAAAAGGAGATCCTCTCTGTGTGCAGGACCCCATGCGAAGAGACACCGGCTTGGTCCGCAGCGCTGCTCGTCCCCGCAGCCAGAGAGGAGGCAGAAGTCCCGGTGAGCTCGCAGCCCGGCCGGGGGGCCGCGGGACTACAGGTGACAGTTAACCTTTTGCTTGTCGGTGTAAAATATATTTATTGGATATAACTTTAGTACACAAAAACTTTAATAAATTGTAAATATGCAAAATGCTGCAGTAAGTGGGAAAAAAACAGTCTTCAACAAAAATGTCCTGAATAACATTTGTGGAGTCTATGAATTTGTTTTGAGAAATAGTATCCCCTCCATCAGACCCTGCATAGATGACCTCAATCTGATCTCATTATTTCCAGGCTAGAGAAACGCCTCCTCTACAATAACTTTTGGGTTGGTGGCAAAGCGATGACCACTGCGGCATCATCTCTATCAATTTCAGGGTATAAAAGAATTGTTTCTTGCACAATGAACGGTTGAACACTTCTACTTTTTTGAAAGCAAGTGAAAATGTTGCTGAAATCTGGTCAATCTGTTTGCTATGGGAGCAGAATCTTTTCCCTGTGGTAAGCTTTGCCTCCATGTCATCCAAATTACTTTTCAAAATTAAACTCCTCATCTGAATGAGGCTTTAAGATATGGGAGCAGTAGCACTGGCAAGACCCAATTCCTCTTGCCCCCCCTTGGCACTGCATTGAACCTAACTGCACCCCAAATAATTATGTATTTTGGGAGTCGAAGTCGGTCCATTTTATAATGACTTGACTTCACCAAAATGGGCACCCAAATTGACTGCAAAGACTCGACTCCACAACCTAAAGAAAACACTTTAATTAAAGGAAAAAAAAGGACACTTTAATTAGGTTTTCCCTTTAAATGTATCGAACCAAACATATAAAATTTAAGTTTAAACCTTACAAGTGAGCACTCCCAAAAAAATAAAAACCCATGTCAGAATTGTTTTTTTTTTTTATCCGGGCCTTACAAAAAAAAAATAAAAAATTGATGTGCCCCCCAAAAAACCCATGCCAGCAATAAAAACAAAAAATTTTTATCCCCAAAAAAAAAAAACCTCATACACCCTTCAGGGCCCAGAAAAAGTAAAAAAAAAAGTTTTTTCTTTTAAGAATTTTGTACTTTAATTTGAAAAATTATGTTTTTGGGAGTGTAAGGGGGGGGAACCTGTTATAAAGAGGCTGGGGCCCATGAAAAAAAAGGGGTGTTGTCTGTAAAACGGGGGGGGAAACTTATCGAAAGCCCTGGGAAAGCAAAAGTTCTAGTGAAGGAAAAAAATTGTTTCCAGAAAGTCCAGAAAAAAAATTTAAAATTTCCCAGTTTATTATAAACCCATTAAAAAAGCTCAGGGGCAAATGGCAAGGTGGAATGATGCTTCGGGGAGGGGGGTTTCGGGGAGTACCCGAAAAAATTTAAAGAAAAAAGTTCTAGCTATGCTTTTCCCTCCTTGCGTAAAAGGGGTTTTAAAAATTACTACACCCTTTTTGGGCCCTTTGTCTTCCCAATTTTAATTTTTAGTAATTTGCCTAGTTGCCCACCCCTTGGGTGATATCTCACCATTTTATTGGTCCTGTTTTTAATCTCAATATGCAATTTTTGGTGGAATTTTTGGGTTTTTTCCCAAAGTGTTTTTTTTTTTTAGAACAGGAAGCTAGGTCTGTGATAAAATTTCACTGTGTAGGTGGCAAAGTCACCCCTCCCCAAATTTTTGGGGTTTTTTCCCCACTCATTGTTTGGGGGGGGGTACGACTTAGTCCCCAATTGCTGATAATTTTTCTCACGGTATTTATTAGGGATGATAAAGTTTTCCAGATTTGGTACAACATATAGTTTTTTCCTATAGACCCCTTTAATTTTTGGTCCCCCCCCTGAAAACCGGGGACCTAAAAAAAGTGACATTTGCATCAAATAAGTTTTTCCCAAACAATTGATGATCAATGAGAAGCGAAATTTTATTTTTTCCTTTTCAAAAGGGGATTTTTTTCTGTAATTTTTCCCAGACCCAAACAGCTTTGGGAAACAAGTTTTTTTTATCTTAAAGATTTTGATTTTCCTACAGATTTGAAAGCTTATGTTCCCGAACACAGGGGAGTTTTTCACGATTCCAACAAAAAAGTAATAAATTTTCCCACCCAGAGGTTCTATTTTAAAGATCGAAGATTTTAATCCAGGGGGGATTGTGTATTAGTTTTGCTCATTTTTAGTCAAAATCTTCCCTTATCAATTTAAAAGTTTATGTTTTTTTTCCCATCACGACCCGCTCAATCGCCATTTTAACACGGTTTTTGATCACCCCCCTTCCTACAGTTCAAAACACATCTTTTTCATTTATTTTTTCCCCTGTCATTTACTCCGTAAAGCATTTTACAGGTCAGGAAGAGACTGCCAGGGATTAGAAGAATCCTAATATTGTAGATTAAAATAGCACAGAAGATAAATGGCGAGAGATGTTAACACTACAGTGTCAGGCTTATTCTGGGAGGTTAATAAGCCTTATACATATCAAGACACTCCACTCATGGAGAACATTTAATGTTCTGTCTAGACATTTGATTACTTTTTCACAGAATTGGCGCACTGCTCATCACAGGCTTGCCTGCACATGACGCCTGGCTCCCAGCATACACAGCTTGATATAATCATCTGTAGTGTCCCTCAGGGCAAAAATCTTGTTTTACCCCTGCTAAGGATCAACCACCCCAAAAATGACTGTTGTTACCCGTAGTTCTACAGTACTGAGGTCATCCTCTTGTGAAGCAGGTCCATCACCACCTGAATGAATGTATTATGCCCTTCACAGTTTTGCTTCTGCTTGGATAGAGCTCTCAACTGAGGTTCATTGGGCCAATTATAAAAAAAACATTCTAAGAGCGTGCCCTCCATTTCTCTAGAACATAATGGAACTGCACCTGCTCCCACAGAGGACGCGTCTACTTCCAACGAGAACGGTTTTTCCGGGTCTGGGCGAGACAAGATGGGTGCAGAGGCGAAAGCAGCCTTTTAATTCGGAGAATGCCTTCTCGGCCGCTGATGGCCAACATCTCGGATAAGCCTTCTTCTTCTTCGTGAGGGCCACGATTAAAGCCACACGTGTGGAAAAGTGGGGAATAAACTGGCGATAATAGTTGGCAAATCCCAATAACTGTTGTATGGCCCGGAGACCTGCGGGGCGTGGCCACTGGAGGATCGCTGATAGCTTAGTAGGATCCATTTGAAGACCTCTGTCAGAAACAATGTAGCCGAGGAAGGGTAGGCTGGACTGGTGGAACAGACATTTCTCCAATTTAGCGTATAGGCGGTTACTGTGTAGACGTTGCAGAACCTGGCGTACTTGTAGCCAGGAGTCCGTAGGTCCGGAGAAAATATCAGGATGTCGTCAAGATATACGATGAGGGTATAGTAGATCTCTGAAGATATCATTGATGAACTCCTGAAAGACCGCAGGAGCATTACATAACCCCAAAGGAATCACCAGGTATTCAAAAGTGTCCGTATCAAGTGTTGAATTGCCGTTTTCCACTCATCACCCTCGCGAATCTGATGAGATTGTATGCTCCCCGTAAAATCTAACTTAGTAAAGCCTTGGCCCCTCGAAGTCGGTCGAAAAAGTTCCGAGATTAGCGGCAAAGGATACCGGTTTTCACGGTAATTTTTTTTAAACCCACCGGTAGTCTATGCATGGGCGGAGAGATCCATCTTTTTCTGTACGAAGAAAAAAACAGGTCTGGCAGGAGAGGAGGACTTCCGAATAAAGCCCTTCTGCAGGTTCTCTTGTATGTAAGCCGACATGGCCTTGGTCTCCGGCACGGACAGCGGGTACACCCTGCCACAAGGAGGACTGGTCCCAGGCTGGAGGTCAATGGGGCAGTCATAGGGGCGGTGAGGCGGAAGAGATTCAGCCTGTTTTTCAGAAAAACACATCCGAAAAGTCCTGGTATTCGATAGGCAGGTCTGGCAGCGGTCTGGCGGGTGATTGAGAGACAGCGGAGGGCACTGGGCGAAGTGCCAGCAGACAGAGATTTTGACAGTCGGAACCCCAGCGCACGACCTTGCCGGTTCTCCAGTTGAGAGTGGGAGCATGGTGTTGCAACCAAGGAAGCCCCAACAGAATCGCTGACGAAGACGAGGGCAATACGAAAAAGGAGATCCTCTCTGTGTGCAGGACCCCATGCGAAGAGACACCGGCTTGGTCCGCAGCGCTGCTCGTCCCCGCAGCCAGAGAGGAGGCAGAAGTCCCGGTGAGCTCGCAGCTCGGCCGGGGGGCCGCGGGACTACAGGTGACAGTTAACCTTTTGCTTGTCGGTGTAAAATATATTTATTGGATATAACTTTAGTACACAAAAACTTTAATAAATTGTAAATATGCAAAATGCTGCAGTAAGTGGGAAAAAAAAACAGTCTTCAACAAAAATGTCCTGAATAACATTTGTGGAGTCTATGAATTTGTTTTGAGAAATAGTATCCCCTCCATCAGACCCTGCATAGATGACCTCACATCTGATCTCATTATTTCCAGGCTAGAGAACAGCCTCTCTACAATAACTTGGGTTGGTGGCAAAGCGATGACCACTGCGGCATCATCTCTATCAATTTCAGGGTATAAAAGAATTGTTTCTTGCACAATGAACGGTTGAACACTTCTACTTCTTTGAAAGCAAGTGAAAAATGTTGCTGAAATCTGGTCAATCTGTTTGCTATGGGAGCAGAATCTTTTCCCTGTGGTAACGCTTTGCCTGCTCCATGTCATCCAAATACTTTTCAAAATTAAACTCCTCATCTGATGAGGCTGAAGATATGGGAGCAGTAGCACTGGCAAGACCCAATTCCTCTTGCTCTTGGCACTGCATTGAACTAACTGCACCAACTAATTATGTATTTTGGGAGTCGAAGTCGGTCCATTTTATAATGACTCTGACTTCACCAAAATGGGCACCAACTCTGACTGCATGACTCCGACTCCACAACCCTGAAGAAAACACTTTAATTAAAGGAAAGAGACACATAATAGGTTTTGCCTCTTATGTATCGATCCAAACTATAAAATTATGTTAAACCATACAGTGAGCACTGCAAAAAATAAAAACCATGTCAGAATTGTGTTTTTTTTATCCAGCCTTACAAAAACAAAATGAAAATTGATGTGCACCCCAACATGCTAGCAATGAAAACATAAACTTATCCCCCAAATAAAAAGCCCCCACACAGCTCCATGGACAGAAAAGTAAAAAAAAGTTTTGACTCTTAGAATGTTGTACATAATTGACAATTATGATTTATGAGTGTAAGGAGGGACCTGTAAAGAGAGGTGTGTCATGAAAAACAGGCGTGTTGTCTGTAAAACGGGGTGGCAAACTTATCGACAGCCCTGGACAGCAAAAGTTCTAGTGATGGAAGAATTGATCCAGCAGTCCAGTAAAAAAAATAAAACGTCCAGTTTATTATAAATCCATTAAAAAAGCTCATGGCAAATGGCACAGGTGGAATGATGCTTCTGACGCGTTTCAGGGAGTACCCGATAATCAGCAAAAGTTCTAGCTATGCCGTTGCCTCCTTGCGTACAAGGGGTTAAAATTTCTACACCTGTTTGACCTGTCTTACAAGTATATTAGTAATTTGCCTAGTCTGCCCACGCTTGGGTGATATCTCACCACTATATGGTCACTGTATTTAATCTCAATATGAAAATATGGTGGCAATTTTGGTTTTTTCCAAAGTGTTTTTATTCTAGAACAGGAGCTAGTGTCTGTGATCCAGTCACTGTGTGGTGGCAATGTCAGCTCACCAATTTGGGGTGTTTTCATCATTGCATGGCTGGGGGTACGACTTAGTCACAATTTTGCTGATTAATTTTTTCGTCACTGTATTATTAGGGCTGATAAAGATTCCAGATTCTGGTACAACATATAGTATTTTCCTTAGAGCCCATAAGTTTTGAGTACACACCCCGGGAAAACCCCAAGGACCTAAACAAGTGACATTTGCATCTATCGTTTTTACCACAATTGATGATCAATGAGAAGCGACACTTAATCTTTCCACTTCATAAGGGGATTCTTTCTAGTAACTTTTTCAGACCCTCAGCTTTGGGAAACAGTTTTTATCTTCAGATTTCTGATTTTCCTTCAGATATGTAGCTTATCGTTACCGAACACAGTGAGTTATTTTCACGATTCCAACTAAAAAGTAATCAATTTCAGCCAGAGGTTCTATTTTAAGATCGAAGAGTTAATCCAGAGGGATTGTGTATTCAGTTTGCTCATTTTTAGTCAGAATTTGCTTATCAACTACAGTTTATGTTTTTTTCCCTTTCACGAGCGTCAATCGCCATCTACAGGGCCCTTTGATCACCTTTTTCTACAGTTCAAAACAAATCTTTTCATTTATTTTTTCCTCTGTAAATTTACTCGTAAAGCATTTTACAGGTCAGGAAGAGACTGCCAGGGATTAGAAGAATCTAATATTGTAGATTAAAAAAGCACAGAAGATAAATGGCGAGAGATGTTAACACTACAGTGTAGGCTTTTCTGGGAGGTTAATAAGCCTTATACATATCAGACACTCCACTTTATGGAGAACATTTAATGTTCTGTCTAGACATTTGATTACTTTTTCAAAAGAATTGGCGCATGCTCATCACAGGCTTGCCCGCACATGACGCCTGGGGTCCCAGCATACACAGCTTGATATTAATCATCTTTTAGTGTCCCTCAGGGCAAAAATCTTGTTTTACCCCTGCTAAGGATAAAAACCCCCCAAAAATGACTGTTGTTACCCGTAGTTCTACATTACTGAGGTCATCCTCTTGTGAAGCAGGTCCATTTACCACATGAATGAAAGTATTATGCCCTTCACAGTTTTGCTTCTGCTTGGATGAGCTCTCAACTGAGGTTCATTGGGCCAATTATAAAAAAAACATTCTAAGAGCGTGCCCTCCATTTCTCTAGAACATAATGGAACTGCTTTTAATTTGACCATAATCTTTACTGTTATCATGGCACTACATATCCTTCAAGTCTAAGGATAGGTCTACACGGCATTGGTCACTGCCTGTCAAAAGCTGTTGAAAAAACAACCATTTTTTGGTGCATTTTGCATTTTTGTCGCGTTTTTTACAGCATTATAATTGCTTTGGATTTTTGCAAAAAAAGCACCAAAGAATGCTCAAAAAACGTCCAGCGCTTTACATAGATTTCAATAGTAAATTTTCTGCTCTGTCGTTTTTTTACAACATGTTTCAAAAGACGACTAACAGGAACTTATAGAAGTCTATGGAACATGTTTTCAGTTGTTTTTTCAGCAGTTTTAGAAAGCAAAAGATGCTGAAAAAATGACTGAAAATGTGTGCCTAAGGCTATGTCTCCACTGCACACATTTTTAGTTGTTTTGCAGAAATCCATAGCAATTATAATGCTGTGCAATTCTGCAAAAAAAAGCGCAAAAAATGCAAAACATGCCAAAAAAAACTGTTGTTTTTTTCTGCAACTTTTGACAGGCAGTGGACAAAAAACTCAGATTTATGAACGTTTTTAGGATTTAGTTTTCAGTTTTTTGGCCACTGCCGTTTAGACCTGGCCTAAGTTGTTAATCAAGTTCAAATAAACAGACCCTAGTGTCAAGTAATTGGCTGTTAAGTCAGCACCAAATAAGGTTGTGCTTTGCTGGACCTTAAGGCTATGTTCACACGGCTTAACTTCGGGACGTAATTACGCCCCGCAATTACGCCGTGTGGACAGGGGCGGGACGGGAGTGGGGGGCCGGCACTTCGCCGGCCCATATACAATCATTACTAGCGGCACGTATACGCCGCTAGAAAGTGACCTGTCAATTATCATCCCCCTCGGCGTATTCGCCGAGCAGGGAGAGGAGACATAATCCATAGTTCTCTATGAGAACTGTGGATTACCGTAATGACCAGGACGTTTTCAGCCCGTAATAGGCGCACTCCTGCAAGCAATTATGGACCGAAATACATCCTGGTTTAAGCCGTGTGAACATGGCCTAAAGCATACTTACCAACCCGCCCGGGTTGGGTGGGATAGTCCCACAAGTGTGGGGCCGTCTCCCGTCCCCACCCGAAGGGTCAGCAAAACCTCCCACGGATGAACAGCTGCCAGAGATTCTCTGTATGAGAGGAGGCATCAGGGCAGCGTCTCATGCAGTACCCCTTTAGACGCTGCCTGAAGCTGGCGCAATGCTCTGATGCCTCCACATATGAAGCTCTCAGAGCTTCGTTCCGCAGAGCAGTGCTGGTCAGATGAGGTGCGGCTTATCGGGAGCCACAAAGTTCCGCCCCCTCTCCTAGCAATGCATCATGTGGATGCTGGCAGCAGGATAGGTGAGATTGGGGGGGGGAGTACTTGTGTGTACTTTGTGTGTTGGGAGAGTACTTGTGTTTGTGGGGGATACTTGTGTGTGTGGGGAGTACTTGTGTGTGAGGGGGGTAGTTTGTGTGGGAGAGTACTTGTGTGTGAAGGGGTACTGGTGTGTGGGAGTGGGGTACTTGTGTGTGGGGTGGCTGATTGTTTGTATATATGAAAATATGGGGGAGAGATGTGTGTGTATCTGAGTGTGTGGGGGAGGGATGTGTCTGAATATGAGTTTTTCGGGAAGAGGTGTGTGTGTTTTCGTGTGCAATGGGGTAGGGGTTGCCCACTTGAATTCTGCCCCTTACTCCTGTCTCCTGCCCCAGCGATCTGTCTCTGGCGATCTCAGGGGGCAGGAAGGGACAG
>JAODAL010049534.1:0-28107 GCA_025379985.1 Phyllomedusa bahiana | reverse complement strand
TAAAATAATACACTATTTACAAAAATTTGAGGGGTGTACTTAGTTTTGTGAGATATTTTACATTATTTAATATGATTTATGGTTATTTTTATGCTGTGGTTGCTGTGTGGTTCTGACAGTCAGAACCATGAGCCACTGCCCCATAGTAGTCAGTACAATCCATCAGGACCGTTGGTGTCCATCATGTAACTGATTCAGCAACACTTCTGAGGCAGAAACTCCCAAATGGAACCTTTGATGCAGATGTCAATCTAGACTAAAGAGACAAATAAGCATGCATGGGCTGCATGATGAGCCACCACTGCTAATTGCAACAGGCAGGACAAATTACTAGTTGGGCAACCAACATTATGAGGAGCTGTGGGTGTGGAGAAAACTAACATGAGACTGGTTTCTGGGTCATGGAGAGTGTTAGCGAAATGATCCCAAAACGGCCAAAGGTCAAAGGACTCCTGGTACAATAGTGGAATATCAGTGACATCTGTGACATAAGATATACCTGTAATGTCAAAATCTGTGACATTCACACAAGTAGCACTGGTTTAGTCCTCAACTGCAGCATACTGGAGCATGGTGGAGCATGGCCTGCAAGTGCAAAACGCTAAATATATTGTGTCCCGCATCAGAACTTGCAGTAATAACCGCCTTAATAAACTTGTACCATCAGTAACTACCAGCAAAGTTTACATACCTGTTCTTGTGTTATTTTAACCACCAAGTCTTCGATATTTCTTCAGCATTAGGCAGTGACTGCTGGGACTTTCAAAGTAATTGTCTATTTCCACCACATCACACACAAAAAAAAGAGACAAATTGTCCCGATGAAGCCAATGTTACCAGTCTCAGAACCCTTAAGCCTAAATGCAAAGTAATGGGAGAAAGTAATGGCATCGGCCAGCGTCTGAAAAAAACACTCCTTCTTTATTTACTTCAAGTTACTTAAAAAAAACCCATGAAGAGTGGAAATGTCGCTATGATAACTGGCCCTTTGTCTTCAGGCCACTTTGTTTTGCCTTCACATGGATGCCAAGCGAAATAAACAAGCATACCCTTTTCATGTATTCTTCCACTTAAAATGTCCACACTGAAGCTGTTGGACATATAGCTGTACAAGTAAAAGAGGACAGCCAGCAAGAAGATAGCGATTACTCCATAAATAATAAACATATAACTAAAAAGCCTGTAACTCGGACAGAGGATGTGACATTGCAAAGAATAGTAATATGGTAATGTAAGATTCTAAGTCTAAGAAGACTTTTATACATTGTTGTATTAACTTTTATTAACACATTATGGAAGACCTAATAGTGCATAATACAACACTACTATCTAGTTACTATGGCTCAACTATACTAGAATTATGTAGACATATTGCTGTTGTCAACTAGTGACTATACTTAGGTGTTTTCACACAAAATGTGGCATTACTAAATAGTGTCAGCTCTGCATGAGCACTATACTGCTGATCACTAATTCACTTTTTTGGCCATAGGTTTCTATAGGGAAAAAAGTGAGTTTTAGACCAAAACCGTTTCATACATGGGGCCCTAAATGTTCATTGCATTATTATAGTATGTTCGCCGTGTGAACATACCCTTAAAGTACCTCTGTTTATACTAGTAGGATCCTAGAGCTCCCATTCCAACACCCACAGTTTGACCTGACAGCTGAAAGATATTTAGGTGGTGCATTTAAGGGAGAGTTACTCTCTATCAACACGTATCACCTGGATATATGTTACTTTCAAATGTTCTTTACAGCTGGTTATCAGGCACAATAAACAAGATTCTCCAGGTCTCAGAACCAACATCATTATAAGTACTGATATTTATAGGAACTCTTGAATATTTCAATGGTTATGCTCATTAACACTAAATTATATTACGGTCAAACTCTTATTAAGCTATTATGTCTACTTCTTTTTACATGTTGACAAATCCAGTTCTATTCAACAGTATATCCTTCTAAGTGTATATTTAAAAGCATACCTCAGATTATGAACTACTTTGCTTACAACATGTGACACATGGATACATCATCATGCTGGTAAGGAGCTACAGAATGGAATCACATTCCATGGCGGTTTCTGGCTAATTATTGTTGTTGACACCCTGCCACTAACAGTAGGGATCAGAGCCAGCTACTGTCCCTGCTGTTAAAAACTTTTGATGCAGCGGTGCTCATGGCCCTTGAATCCAAATAATTGACGGTGCTGAGCAAGGTTCATCCCTCCGATTGGCGATCCCATGATAAGATCGTGGGGTGCCGATCACCAGGGCCGTTTCTCGGGGCGGGTGATCGCCCGGGGCCCCGCTCACCCGCTTTTTTGTATCCCCAGAATTATTTTTGGCCCCTAAAAAAAACAAAAAATTTCATATTTATAACGAAGACCTAAAATAACCTGTCCCACCAACCCCCTTGCAAAAATGGAAAAGTATTTTTTCAATTTTCACACCATTAGATTTTTTTTTTTTTTTCAGGTTCCTTAAATTCTTTGGTGGGGTTTAAATGGTTAAAAGTACATCTAAAAAATGATTTTTTTACCTAAAAAGACAAGCCTAAAAGTCTACATAGACTTTAAAATAAAAAATAAAAAATATTAAGGGGTTAAATTAACGTCCAAGAGAAACGAGAAACTTTTAACAACATTTTAAAATTTAAAAAAAATTTCTTGTTCTTACTAATCAATCTGCACCCCACGTATTGTTATCTTTGCTTATTGAAAAAATCATAAGGGAACCCACAATCCCCTTTAGGTTTTAAGGAACCCCAACTAGAAGTGATGCTCTTTTGGGAAATTTTGGTATTTCTAAAAAAGCAAAACTTGTCGGAGCGGTATTGTGTGTAAAAAATCTGGTAACGTGATCCAATATAATTAATTTTGTGTAAACGGGGAAAAAGGAAAAAACAGAGGGGAGGGCAAAAAAATTTAGGGCACATGTATGAACCCCGACGGGTCGGGGCGCACCTTTCGCTAGTTTTCCGGGGGAATCTGCGCCTGATTTATGTCGGGGGGGGGGGCTCATACATAAAATGTAAAGTCCCTGCCCCTCGCCTGTGTTTTAGGGCAGTGCGGCCCCGAGGCCCCGCAGTGCAGCGGGGCCCTAGGATTGGTCGGAAGGGTAGTGGGGGTCATACATGCGGGAAAGACCGCCCGCCTGGCCGTGTGTTAGGGCAGGTGGGGGGGACTGGGCGCAGAGGGGGGGCTGCGCAATGATTCGCCCCCGGAGGTAGGCACTTACATGCGGGAAAAGTTCCTCGCCCGCCAGTGGTGTGGGGGCAAGAGGGGGGAAATGGGGCAGTGCGGGACAGGGCCGTGCGGGGCTGCCCCCGAAAAACAGTTCGATGCGAGACGGCTGGAACACGAGAAATTTTCCCGATGTCGGGTGCGGAGTATGAATCAAAAATCCCCTTTAAAAAGGCTTTCAACTTCTCAGGAAAAAGCTGAAACCAAAAAAAAATAAAAAATACTAAAAAAAATCATTTTCCCAATTCCCTAATTCAAGTTTTTGGATTTTGGGGAAATTGCCGGGAAAAATACAGAAATTTCAAAATCAGAAAGCTATTCTGTTTGGTCGGATAAAGGGCCCCAATCAGAATAGTAGCGACAGTAAACCATTAAAAACCTGTGGGGAAGTTTTAAACCCAAATAGAATCCATGGGGGATGTTCAAATACTGTAAAAATGCTAAAAAAGAGTGATTGGTTAAGCTACCGGGATTGGCTAGCTCCCCAATCGAATAGGAGCGACAGGCCCCATTCTGCTATGGAGTTTATTGCCCAATCAAAATAGGAGCGACAAAGACCCATTCTAGTCTATGGAGAAGTTTGACCAACAAAAATTTTCCGGGGGGCGGGATTTTTTCAAAATAAGTAAAAAGACAAAAAAAGAGCGTTTGGGAGATGCGGGTGTTGGCTACCCCCCAGCCAATCAGAGGCGAGCACTTCTCCCATTATAGTTATGGGAGATGGGCGCTCTGAAATCTCGGTCTCGGGCCCCTGCGGTGAAGTATTATAGAAAAATCTTTTTTTATTAAAGTAAAACTTTATCAGATAAAGGCAGAACCCTTTTTACAAAAAAAAGCGAAAAAAAACCAACAACGGTTTGTCGGCGGACTGGCGTACATGGGGAATTCAATAGAGGAATTCCCGGGAAAAAGTAATTAAATTGTTTAAGCATTTTTTGGTCGGAAAAACCCAGCCAATCGAATAGGAGCGACAATGTCCATTTAAACTATGGAGGGAATTGTTTCGAATAGGAGCGACAATGTCCTTATTTCTATGGAAAAAAAAATTGACCAATCATATTAAAGGGGGAAGTTAAAAATACGTAAAAATGCAGAAACGAGTGATTGGTTGAAGCGGGGGGGCTCGTCCAGCTTAGAAATAGAGCGGAGTACTTTTCATAGAGTTCTATGGGGAAAGGAAATTCTGAGCGCGCTCTGTGTTTGGTAAGTTAAAGAGGCGGTTATTTGGCCAATGGGGAGCGAGCGACGTCCTATGGGTTTTCAAATTGCAATCTGAAAATAAAACTGACATGGCGAAATAAATTATAACACACAAAAGTGGTCCGATGTGTTATAAAACGAATGATAATATGGGGGTAACAAAAAAAAAATTTTTAAAATAAAAAAAAACATGTTTATTTCTTTATTTTCGTTAACCAAGGATCAATGTATGGGTGCAACGAAAAAAAAATAATTAAAAAGTTTTATTGTTTTAAATATTTTTTTTTTTTTACCCCCATTTTCTTTCATTTTATATAACTCGGGCCCACTTTGTAGTGTTATAATTTGATTTGGCCCAGTACGTTTTTTTTAAATTGCTTTAGAAAACCCCCATAGGGGGGGCGCTCGCTCCCCCATAGGCCCAAAATAACGGCGCCTTTTTTTAACTTACCAATCAAGAGCGGTCAGAATTTCCTTTCCCCATAGAACTCTATGAGAAAGTGCTCGGCTTGTTTGGCAAAAGTGGAGAGCCCCCCCCCACTTAACCAATAGCTCGTTTTGCATTTTTAATGTATTTTGAACTTTTCCCGCCTTTAAAATTGTTTTGGTAAATTTTTCTCCTAGGTTAATGGGACATTGTTGCTCTTTTCAATTTGGGGCTTTTCCCCCTAGGTTTAATGGGACTTGTCACTCCTATTCTGATTGGTAATTCTCCCCATGGGTTTTGAATGGGAATTTCCTCCCTTTTGTTTGGTGGTTTATGCCGACCGATGAGAATAGCTTAAAAAAAAATTTAAATTACTGTTTTTTTCCCGGCAATTTCTTTTCAATTCCTATGTAGGCCGGGTTTCCCCCGGCGACAAACGCTTGTTGGGTTTTTAACTGCTTTTTTTGTAAAGAAGGGTTGGCTCTTTATCTGATATGTTTGACATTAAAAAAAATGATTTTTTTATTTAAAACTTCATGCCGCACGGCGCTGAGATTTCAAAACCCCATCTCTCCATAGACTATATGGGAGAAGTACTCGCGCTCTGATTTGGTGGGATAGCCAAGCACCCGCTGTCTTTGCCAATCGTCTTTTCTGTCTTTTTACTGTATTTTGATTACCCGCCGTGGATTCTGATTTGGGTTAAAATTTCCATAGACTAGAATGGGTCTTTGTGCCCTTTTCTGATTGGCCGAGTAGCCAAAACCCCCTTTTTTCAGCCCAAACAGCTCTTTTCGTCTTTTTACGTATTTTTAATTATCCCCCCGTGGGATTCTGATTGGTCAAACCTTCCCCTAGGTTTTTAAAGGTTCACTGTCGCTCCTTTCTGATTGGCTGGTTTATGCCGACCCCTGAGAATAGGTTTCAAATTTGAATTACGTATTTTCCCGGCAAATTTCCAATTCTAAATTTTTGTATTGCGCCTTTAGAGTTTTGGAAAATGTTTTTTTTTTTTTTTATGTTTATTTTTTACGTTTGCTTTTTTCTGACATGTTTTCCGCCCTTTTTAAAGGGATTTTTTTCTGAATATATCCTGCCGCACCCGGGGGGGCGCCCGGGGGTTTCGTCGCGATCTTCTATCTGTTCCCCGATGTTAATTCTTTCTTCATTTTCCTTGTTGGAGATTTAGACCAAAAAAAAAAAACCCGGTCGCCTGCGGGGCTGCTGCGGCGTGCACTGCGCCCAGTTTGCCGATCGCCATGTAATGCCTCGGATTTTCGAGGCCGGTCCCCCCCGGGAAACGCCTACCCAGCGCCCACCCGCGCCCAAATGGCCCCCCCCTTCGGGGGCGCAGCTGAAAGTGGCGAACACTGCGTAACACTGAAATCCCCGCGTCCGACGCGGGTTGGGGGTGGAAAGGGGCAGTATAGCCAGGGAAAAAAGGGCAAAAAGCCCGTTATACATTGGCCCCCTTTAATTTTAAAAGGGCCAAAAATTTTCTTATTTAGGGACACAATACGGACAAGATTGGAGCGCTATTTGCAAATGCGTAGGAAGCCAAATGGGAGGCTTTAAAAAATACTTTGGGGAAAATTTATTGCAAAATATTTCCTATGGGTAATAAGTATAGGCGATAAAAAATAAAAAAAAAAATGGCTTCTCCTTCGTTAAGAGGGCAATAAATTAAAATGAAAGGGAGGTGGCCAAGGACGCAAGCTTTAAACCCCGGGAAATTCTTTAAGATATAAAGCCAAAAAGCCAAAGTCGGAGAAAATAGGACCATTAAAAAAACCCGTGATGGGGTGCTGGTCATGGGGACCGGGAAGGAGGGTTTTAAAATAGGTTTTCAGCTGTAATACTATCAATGAAAAGTAGTTGTGGGGTGGGCCCCAAATGCAGTGTAGGGGGTGCCAGTACTGTTAATCATCATTTTCTATAATTTAAATTTGGGTTAGTAAGAAAAGTCAAAGTCAGTTAATAAACTGAATGGAACAAGGGGTTTAGGCCCTGGGTGGCTACACCAAAAGGGTTTTAAAGAGCTCAGCTGGTTTCTCTGTGCCCCTGTAAGATATTTAGAGAATCCTGGGGACTGGTATAGTACCAGGAGACTGGTGCAAAGGCAACTGTAGTTTCCATCTTAAAAAATGGGTCCAAGTCTTCCAGGTAATTTGAACGTAAATTTAAATTGTTGTGGGAAAAATGTTTGAGAGGGCCTTAAAGGGACAATATACAGGGAAAATGTGGACAAATAAATTTTTAGTTTTTGCCAGCATTCATTTTATAAAGGGCGAAGCTTTCTGATCTGTTTTTATGAAAGGGGGGGTAGAAGTCTGGATAGAGGGGCAGTGTGGATTTGTGTTTTTAGATTTTTCAAAGGCATTTGACACTGTCCCCCATAAGCTTTTTTTTGGTAAATTAGAAACCATTGGGTTGAAATGCAGTGTGTGATTGGGTTCAAAATGGCTGTTGGATCGTATCAGAGGTGGTGGAAATGCTCCTACCTTTGGGGGTCCCCCGGTTATGAGGGTGTGTGCAGGGCCCTCGATTAGGTCCTCTTTTATTTTAAAGTTTTATTTAAAGATATGTGGAAGGGATAAATAGCACGGTTTGATTTTTCAGATGCCCAAGTTGAGGGTAGTGCAATCTTGGAAGATTCTATAAAATTTCAAGCAGACCCGGACAACTGAGTGTTGGGCCCCCTTGAAAATGGGGTTCAATGTGGATAAATGTAAAGGGTTTTGCATTGGGTAGAAAAAATCTGCGGCATCATATGTCCTAGGGGGAGAAAAACTTGGAGAATGCTTGTTGAGAAAGATCTGGGATTTTGTAGTTTATAGATCGAAATTGCCCCAAAGTCAATCAGCTGCCTCTAAGGCAAGTAAGATATTGGTGTGTATTAAAAAAGGCATGGACTCGCGGGACAAAGGGTATAATTTACCCCGTAAAAAGCATTGGTGCAAATCACTTAGAATATGCTGTTCGTTCTGGCCCCAGTTTATAGAAGAGATGTATGGAGCTAGAGAAGTCAAAGACGGCAAACAAAATTAATGGGTTTTGGAACATTTAGTTATTGGGAGAGGTTAGTAGAATTGAATTATTTTCTTGTAAAAGACGGTTCGGGGGGACATGATTAATTTTCTAAAATATAAATGTTCCCCCAAAAAGTTTTGGGGGAAAAAATTATTTTAGTGAAGCCCCCTCAAAAGACAAGGGGACTTCTGACATTCCCCTTTAACTAGAGTAAAAGGTTCAATTCCCGAGGGAGAAGGGCGTTCTTCACTGTAAGAACTGTGAAATTTTGGAATAGCCCGCCCCGGGAGCTGGTCCAGCAGGAACTGTGAGGTTTCAAAAAAGGCTTAGATACCTACCTGGAATAAAGAAAGTTAATGTGTATGTAGCTATGTAAAAATTCTGGATCTGACTGGTGGGGCTCTGGGTAGAAAAAAGGGTCTCCATGGAGCAGTTTTTTTTTTTTGCCTTTTAAAGGGCCCTTAACCAGTGGCTGGGTTAAAATCTTGTCTTCTCCCCTTTAACCACATTTTATCTACCCTTGGTTGTCTTGATGGAAACGGTTTTTTTCAACGTAATAACTATGTAACTATGTAACATTGAAAGGATGTAGGTTTCAGTTTTATTGATAGCTCAGGTTAAAGCTGTTAATAGAGTCTATGGAGAGAGAACAGGAAAAAGGAAGCTAGGCAGGGCTTTTTACAAAGTTGGGTGGAATGTATGAAAGGTTTCTCTTCAATGCTGGGCTCCCCGTACATGCTTAATTTTTCTGTGCCCTACATGTATCCTCATGAAGTGAAGAGTTCCCGCTTTCCTTTCTATCCCCTCACCTCTCCATAGACTTTTTTGGGAAGCTGTATACTAATCTCTTATTGAAAATGAAGATGTTCCCCCCATCACGATTTTTGGGGGACAGATAAGAATTCAGGTTGAAAAAAATGAAAGGTGGCTGATACGTGAAAAAGTTAGCCTTTTTCTCTAATAAGATATATTACAAACATTCTTATTTTCACTTGCACTAATGTTAAGTTGTTTTATAATCAGAGATATGAGAAAAAATCCATACGCCTGTGATTTAGGGGGGCTGTATAGAGCACGGGTAAAGGGCCCCTTTGGGTTTTAAAGGGTGATACGATTGGCATAGAAAAAAGTACTTTTTCACGTGACCAGGATTACAAACATGTAATGAAGTTAACTTTATCACATGTTTGTAATCATTTGTTTTAACAGTATTTACATAAAGAGAGATTTATTTTTAAATGAAGGAGCTGGGTAACTTGAAAAAGTACTTTTTTCATGCTAAGTTTTATAATCAGAGGTACATTTTAAATACTATTAATCAAATTTCCATTATTGCATTGTTAATGATATCCAGGCACGTGAATCATTTACAGTAAAACCAATTTGTTCAACGGCTACATTTACTACATTTCCCTTTCATTTTATTTTTTGGCATAAAAATGTAATGATAATCAGTTTACATAATTTCGAGGCACTAATTATATTATAAATAACTAGCTGACAGTCTTCTTGTAGAGATGAAGTAGCATGCTGCGTTTTCTGAATGACTATTACACCCGCCGAATGCTGTGAAAAACAAAACAAGGGGGCGTGGCCTGGAGAGCTCAGTGGATGGAAGTGTTCTGAGTGAGCTCCGCTGCCAGGCTGTCTTTTGAAGCTATATACCCGCTGGACGTTGACCACTGATGGGGAAGAATAAACCCCAGACCGCCAGAAGAACTCCTGCTGCTAAATCTGTGCCCCCCACGCCGGGCACCGGACTGGAGCGCTTCCTTACCAGAGGCACGGTGAAGCGAGGCACCGCTGAAGATCCGGCGCCATCTTCCCCCTGCCGCGGCCTCCAAGCAACAGAGGTGGCGCGAACACCGGCGCTGACGCAAAGGCACCGAACGGCGACAGAATCGCTGAAGACCGCGGACACCCCTGTCATCAGCAGCTCCGGCGGGACCGGGATAAGTCACACTAGTCACAGGGCACCCCCGTTCCTCGTCCCGTTTACGCGCACAGCCGCCGCTAATAACTCACCCGGCCTGGGAGCCAGCACACACGGCACACTGCAACAGCTCTTACCTTAGCGGTGAAGCCAAGCGCCACGAGTCCTCTCGCTCCTGCGGCTCCGACGACTGAGACGCGAGCACCCGGAATCCACGGCCCCTGCTCCGCTGCACCATGAGGCCGCCGCCATTGTTCCCACCAGCTTCACTGCGGCTGCAGTGACTCATAGGCCAGGGCCCTCATCCCCAGCCCACGCTACGCAGCGTCTGCCTTCCTGGCTGCGGCACCTCCTTACTTCTCCTACAGCTCACGGGTCTGCCTCACAACTGATCAGGCCTGCAGCCTCCGACCCACAGGAGATTGGGGCAGTGCAGGCCCGGCCTCTGGAGTGTTCCTGCGGACATAACACAGCCTCTGAACTTTGTGGTCACTTTTAGTTGAAACTTCTTTGGGCCCCTCATAGTGCAAACAGGCTCCCAATCTCTATAAAAGCCCTGCTGATTCCCAAGGACACTCAGCCCACATGGCTGTACGGGCTAGCCCTATGTCCCCCCATCTTGGGTCTCCACAGGATTACCCAAACATGCTGGTCCCCCAAATATGCACCATGCTGAAAAGAGGCACTGGAGGAATTGTCCCTTCCCTCCCCGGTTTTGGGATGCGTCCAAGAGGACTCTGTCGGCCTGTTCTCAGCGCAATTCCTCGGGGGTGCCCCCCCATGCTCTCCACCTGACGCCCTGAATTCTCTCAGGAATCCCGCAACCCGGGCCCTTCCACCTCCACCAAACGCCCCAGCAATGGTCTGACTATCTTCAACTAACACCAAACATCTGGAAAGCCTGACTTCCAAAACCTGATTTCTGAGGTGAAGGAGGCCTGCAGGCAAGAGATCTCATCACTGCGACAAGACATTACACATCTTACAGAAAGGGCGGATGCCCTCGACGAAAGCCATGCCGTAACCAGCAAATATCTCACCACCCTGCACCCCACTCTTGTCGCTCAAGCATCAGTAGTCCGGGACTTAGGTCGTCATGTCGAGGACCTTGACAATAGAGGGCGCCGGAACAACATCCGAGTGCGGGGGCTGCCTGAAACGGTTTCCGATGACAAACATTCCATTAGCCCTGTCGTCCATCTTCAATAATATCCTGGGCGAGCCGCCTCCTCATTATATCAAGCTGGAAAGAGCCCACAGAGCCCTCCGTCCAAAGGGATCCTCGCCCCTCCCAAGGGATGTCATCTGTTGCGTGGCACGATTTTACCACTAAAGAGAAAATCATGTCCAAGGATCGGGCTAGGCGTATACTGGAATACGAGGGCGAGCAGATTCAGTTATTCCAGGACCTGTCATGGGTCACTCTACAGAAAAGGAGCCTCCTGCGACCACTACTTTCTATCCTACGGGAACGCCAGATCCCTTATCGCTGGAACTTTCCTTTCGCCCTTTCAGCTCGTAAAGATGGCCGTGTATTCACCCTCAAAACCCATGAGGACATTGCTCTTTCTGTGAGCCCTGCAGATTCCGGTTCCACAGCTCTTGGACTGGGATTGGACGCCCTTCTACCCCCCCTTCCCCCCCTCCCCCCCCCCCCCAAAACCTTCCCTTCCCCCCCCCCGGGGCCCGACTTCCGCTACCCTCAATTAATATGCCCCAAAAGAATTTTAAAGTTTTCTTTTTAAAACATGCTTTTCTCCCCCTTATAGGTTTTGGTTTCTATGTTCCCCTGTCTGGGGGCTCATTCCAATTTCGATCTGGGTTATGTCCAGTACGGGGGCCCTGGTGCGGCTCCCCACCCCCTACCCTTTTAGTATTCGATTAACTTGGTAAGTTCCTTTGAGGTTTCATTCCACTTTAAAAATGTTCTCCTCTGGGCGTCCAAACCCTTTTTTCTCACATTTCAGAGCCCTTTTGTTTTTATTAGCTTAAAGGGGCCCGATATTGGGTTGGCTCTTCTGGGAAAAGGGGGGCCCCCTCCGCGCGGAGGGGGAGAGCCCCTCTGGTTTTTTGAGACGGGGGTCGGGGGGTTCTGGTGGGAAAAATTTTGGGTCTCTTTTCGAGTTTAATCCTCCTAACCCCCCAATAGGGGGCACTTTGGACCCCTCTTCTCCCCCTTTCCCCAACCCCAGGAATTAGCGTCCTCCTTCTTTTCTGGGTTTATTCCACTTAATTATCCCTTCTGCGCGGTTTTTGATAAAATACGGGGGTTAGGTGTTCCCCTTCCGGTTTGTTCTTGTCCCCTGGTTGTATTTCCCTCCCCCCTTCCCCCCACCTACCATGGCTACTTGCGTCCCTTTAGCAAAAGGGTTTGAAAATTTCAAATGTAAAAGCGCCGTCTTTGTTGCGTGAATTCCCCTCTTTAAAAGGCGGATATCCCCTTGTTCAGGGCCCCACTTTATCCCCCGGGCTCCTTTAGTTTTAAAAAAAGGGCCCTGCCTTTCCCCTTGCCCTACTCCGCCTAAGCGGTCGGAAAAAGGCGGGGAAAGTAGCATACCCCTATCGGCATATCCCTTTCAAGTCCCAAAAATCAAAAAATGGCCCCCTTGGGACGCTTTGTTATTCCCAGGGATCCTGTACGGGGCCCGTGACACTGTGAAACTGTTTATGTCCCAAACCCCCCAAATCGCTTTCTTTCCAATGTGCTAAAAGGCTGTCCAGGCCCCCCCCCCGGGAGCTTCTTTCTGGGTGGGGTTTTAAAACCCTGGGTATTTCTCCGTCATCAGATAGACCCCCTGGGGGCAACCCCCCCTTAGAGCCTGATACAGGCGTCCACAAAAAATTGCCCCCAAAAGTCAGAAAAATGGCCCTCTTTGACCTTTTGGGGAAAAACACCAACGGATCGTCCTTCCCCTTTTCCTCCCCCGCCCGACCCACCCCGCAGATTCTTTTATGGCAACACCCCGGGCCCCCTGCGCTGATGTTGTGAAAATAGGCCCCAATGTGGTGGACATGCGCCTGTCTCTCTTCCCCCTAAAAAATTTAAACTCCCCGCACCTGCCCCGCCCCTGGGGGTTTTAAACGAGTCCTTGCTAAAAAGTCGGCACTAAAAGGGGAGGCCCGAAGTCCCCTTTTTAACAATTATTTTGCCCAAAAACGTGGGTCGGGCGCCAAGCTCCCCGCTATGGCAGGTCCAAAAGGCCCCAGTTTCAGGGTTTTTGCATCCCAAGGAGCTGGCTGGAAAAGGGACGGGGGAGCAAGTAGACCCTTAAACCTTCGCCCCAATCAACAAAACCCGCAATGTTTTTGGGCCCCAAACCCGCACTTTGCGCTCCATTGTCGAGACCAGTCTTGCCTTGGGAAACCCTTAGCCCTCCGAAAGGTTGAGAAACTGTCCCTTTTTAAGCAAGGTTCTATGAATTGGAAATTTAAACCCCCAACCCTCCTGGCCGGGAAAGCTGCGAGATAGAAGGGTTAATTCCCCCCCCAAGCCCTAGGAAACCCCCGATGGTCTTAAACCTTGTATAGAGATGGGGCCCCTTTTCTCCAATTCTTTTTTAAATTAACCCCCGAAATTTCCAGAGACCCTCGGTCCCGAGCAGACCTGGGCCGGACCCCTGCTTCCCTAAGCCCCTGCTCTCCCTAAAAACTACCTGGGGGGGCCGTTGAGGCTCTCAATTCCCCCCCCTTTTGATACGAGGAGTTTTGGGAGTGATCAAAGCCCTCCCAAGGCAAGGCCCCCCACCCCGGAGGAATACCCTAATTCCATATAAAAAAAACTTTCCCCAAGATTTAAAACCCTCACCTGCTCCCATTGTAAATGGTTTCCCAAAAGGCTCCCCATCCCGGGAGGTCCCATTTTCCCCTCCCCCTTCACCCCAAACCCAGGGAGGAAACCCCGGCAGAGTGTGAAGCACAGACCAAAATTGCCTTCTAAACTCAGCATCAAGTTTTTTCTAAGATTCTGCAAAACCGTTGGTTTTTGGGCCCCCTCCCGCGACTAATTCAAAAGGACCGGTAGGTTCGTCCCTGTCGGCAAGGGGGGACAATACAGAGGGCCTAGACCTAATTGAAGTGGCGAAATTTCAAAATACGAGCCCTCCTACTTAGTTGATGCAGAGAAGGCCTTTGCCCCTTGGTGGCCCCTTTCCCGTTGCAACATTAGGTCTTTGGCTTTGCTGGGGGCTTCCCTGAGGCCCCATTTGGGGGTCTTTTTCCTTCCATCGGCCTCGGTAAAATTACCCCATGGACCTCCCCCCCCTTTCAAGATTGCAAAGGACACCCAAGGCTGCCCCTCTCTCCCTTATGTTCTATTGTTGGAGTCCCCGGCGGTAAGATTGTCGTTCGTCGATTTCGGTATCCGCGTTGGGGGGGGTTTAAAGGTCTCCCTTTTTTCAGATGTTTTCCTATTGAGCTGCGACCCTTTTCCCTTTTTTAGCTTGAAAAACTTCCGGGAGACTTTGGAAGCTCTCCAGAGGCCTAAAAAAGAGGCCCTCCTCTTAAAATTTCGCCCAAACCTAGCTGAACTCCAGCTCGCCCTTCCCCAAAATCTTTGGGGGTGTCTCCTAAAGTATCTGGTGTCCCCGACACCCGGTTTTCAAGTCCCCCTATACGCTAAAATTCCTCCCTTTTTCTAGAATTTGTTTCCTCCTTTTCCAAATGGCATCATGGTTATCCCTTTTGGCCGTGTAGCCTCAGTCAAATGAAAATTTGCCCAAATACTATACCTTTTCGAAAAACCCCCATGAAATTCCTTAAAGCTTAAAGTCCGTGCAAGAGCTATTTCAAATTTTTCGGGGATGGGGCGAACGAATAGCAAGGGGTCTGATGGGAGCAAAATGGGGGGGTGGCCGCCCCCCAACATCCTGAAAAAAATACTGGGCGGCCGGACTGCGGGTCTCCCAGCATGGCCACATTGGCTTTCACCCAAAAAGGGGGGGAAATTGAGAAAATTGGATGGGCCCTTACTCCAACATGTTTTTGTGGAAAGCTGAGGAGGTGCGTATCCGGCCCCCTTTCATGGGCCAATGTCCCTTTCCCCGGGCAATCTGGAAACACTGTCAAGAAAATTCATTTTGGTCTAAGGCCTCCCCAAAGGTCTCCTTTTTTACACCTTTACTACGGCCCGACCCCAGACCCTTTTTAGCCCTTGGAAAATAATAATTTGTTCCAATTTGCTGACAACCCCATTTTTGCCCAGGGAAAAAATCCCCCTTTCCCGAGCTTTGCAACAATATGACTCCCCTCCGAGCACAATTTCCTATCTTCAAAAAAACATTTATGCAGAACTCGGGGGGGGAAATCTTCCCCCCCCCCACCCCTTTTTAAAGGTTTTGGGAGTCGAGGCAGTCGTCAAAAGGGAAATCTCTGGCATTTACGCCATACTGAATGACCCCCCCCCCGGGTCAGAATTGTATCACCGTACATGCAAGTGGGAAAAATTCCTGGGGCGGAAGTTTCCCTACCAGAGTTGGGCGAATTTGGACAGAGCGGCCCCTTCCTGACTTGCATACCACAAGGAGAATAATACAAGATCTGATGCCGGTACCCACTCAGAAAAATTCTAAGTTTAACCAGGTCCGAGCGCCTGTTGGAGGTGTGGAGCCATGCCATGTTTTTAGCCCATATTTTTGGGGGGTGCCCCAGCATTCAGTCATTTGGACACAGGTCAGCAGGGTCTATCGGAGTTTTCCGGGGAGGTCCTGGCAGACCCTTTGGTTTCTTTTTAACATCCCCTTGGCGGGCTTTCTAGCATGCTTCCAAGCTTTCCTCCTTTTTCTTACAGCGCTAAATGCCTGATCTCTGCCTTTTTGGGAAACGCCCCACCCCGTCCCTACACGAATTGACACACGGTTTTTTTTAAATACGCGTGTGGAGCGCTCATGTTCTTCCATGATAAGCGAAATTATGATGCCTATGGGACCCTGGATCTCCCATTGGGAACGGTTTTGTTTCATGGCTTCCCCTCCCCCTCTACCTCCCCCCCTATCCTTCCCCTTTTTTGTTAGTCTTGTGCCTTTTCCCTGTACGTCCTACCTTCTATTGCCCCCTGCTTTGTCCATGATTTACGGTTTTTTGGGTTTTAATAAGTCTTTACTTGGCTCTGTTTTTTGACTCAATTTAGCTTGTTTGGCCCTTTTTATTTTTGCTATTGGGAAATGATGTATGTGATTGAATACGCATTTTTTTGTGATTGTTGTATTCCAAAAAATTTTAATAAAAACACAGTTATAAAAAAAAACAAAAAAAAACACCAAACTGAAAAATAGAGCCCTTGCATTTAAAGGGTTGATGCCGAACCGTAAAATTATATTATGTTATGAAATAGTGTTATTGTCTGATCTATCGTGTGTTATCATGTGTGTGCCATTAAACACATTTGAGACTTTTATGAAAAATCCTTCAACTGGAAAGAAAGAGTGAACAAGAGATAGAGAAAAAGTCTTTTGTTTATGAAAACTAAGTTTCAAGTTTTTATAACTGTATTATAGCATTAGTCTGTAAAGTGCCTTCATACACATGGAGAATAAAAGCAATTGAGCAAGTTTTGGTTTTCCCTACCTTTTTTTTGCATTACTGATAAATTAGTACTTTTACTGCCCTAGAGTTTTGATGCAATGGACAATTTATAACAGTCTAATTTTTTAAAACATTTTATATTTCAATCTGTTATTAGTAAACATATATTTATAAATTAGGCACTTTTGGGATCTGTTATGTACTTACTTCACTGAAAGCCTGTGTTGTCACTGCAACGGAAATTATGGTGAAATCGATGGAGATGCTGCTCAATGCATTGTACATGGTCACTCATTTCTATGTTACTTGGCCCATTAACCAATCCAAACACTCAGTATGCTGGCCAATTAGGATCTCCCATCTTCTAGCCAATCAGAAAACTATGAGCACTATTTAACTCTCCCGGGTACATATCTGTCCCAGTTATTAGTCTGGGCTATCTGATTCTTTTCTGTGATCTTTTATATTGTACCTCTGTGTATAAGCATGTATAAGATATCAAACTAGAGGGATGATGAAAGTTAAGGACCAGAAGGCAGAAAATATAGATTCTAATCAGCCGCACATACAAGTTTTCATGATTTTTTTAAAATTAAATGCAGAAAGAAGTGCAGGCAACAATTATTAAATGTTTTCTTTCCATACAACAAACTTTGTCCTAATAGTTACATATGGCATATATAGAAATGTATGTATGAAAGGATTGTATACCATACGCCATAAAAGCCACATGATGGCAGGGACATGCATAAGAACCAGAACTGGCTTTAATCTATAAGCATGACTATGACAAATGATAACTGACCCTAACTAACTGTCTCTGAATCTTTCCCTGAACTTATTTCAAGCATTGTGCCTAGTTCCAGACACCATTGACCCTATTTTGTTCTCAAAGATATCCTTAACAATGTCCCTAAACCACAATCCCTAAACCCATTTATGTTGCAAGGCTCAGTGAGTTGAATGAGAAGTGAGGAACACTGCACCCAATAGCTCATGCTGTAAGAGTCCAAGCTCAGTTTCCATGAGCCCTTTAGAATATATTTAAATTTCAGTGGCGCAACTAATGATGTATAATTCTTCATACACCTATAGCCCTCCATAATGAGGAACATTGTCCATTTTAACCTAAGCCACAATTGAACCTCATACAAACAGGCAGCACTAGGACCCACAGACACCATGATAGAACTCAATACACAACAATGACAAACTGACACAGAGCAAAACTAAGCAGACCCAGAGATACAAGGTCAGATGAAAGCTGTAGGTAACTGGGTAAACCAACAGGACTGGTGAGGACTAGAAAAAAAAATATTGGATAACACGAAACTGAATACTAGCATATTACTAGCCACTATCATACTGCCAAACCCAGAGAGTGTTAAACGAGTTCATACTGCACAGCATGGTGAACTGATCTGCCCTAAAATATGTCCAAAGTGGTTGCAGAGCAACTGCCTCACATGTGATCTAGTATGAAGGAAAAGATGAAATGGTAGAAGGATTCCTGCCATTCATAATGCTGTGTGTACATTTTTTAAAGAAACATTGGTAGGTCGCTATCTTCGGTGAATATCCATCACATTTTTTTCTATGGTTTAGTGGTGTGCCAGTGCTTTAGAATGACTTTCTAGACCTTTCTACCTTCTTTCACATCTCTACGGGAATTCCTTTTGATCGTGGGATAGTGTTTTGCTTTTTGATACCTTTCACCCTACTTTCACGTTATTCGAGATGTTTAATGTTACAGTATATCTAGATTCCACAGTGCTGGTAGTAATCAAACCTGGGTCTGTCTAGTCCAATTGAGCCAAATGAATTAAATTTTGATAATTGTCTGACTTTGTGTGAAAAGGTAATTGATAGCTTTTATACAAAGTGTTTCCTAACCTGTTTCAAATAAAATGAGTCATTTCATAGTGAATTCAATATTTATTCTGGTGTTATTGAGATTTTATTACACATTTGTAAATCTGAATTAAATGCAACTAATGTAAAAATATGGAAGAACCCAATTAGGGACAAATACTTTTACAACACTGTGTGAGACCCTACAAGAAATATGAAAACGATGAAAAGAATAAACCTTTCTTGGTTTGTCAGGATGTGTTACTGTGTACATGAGATACTGTTGAGTCTGTCCTATTTAGAGAACTGATAAAACTACAGCACAAAGTCAAAAGGTGATTTTCAAAATGACTTATATGAGGCATGACAGAAGGAAGCAAGATAAAATACACTTAGCTTAGAATAGTGACAGCGGTATTTATTTGGCCAGAAGATACCAGTGTAATCTCTTTAAACTTTTGATCTAGACTATAAAGCTCTGCTTGTTAGCTTGCAACACCAAACGAAACTCATTTAGAGGAGGTGAAGTTACATATTATAGACTAAAAAAATCTTACCCCGCGCTGTGAGTGGCATATCTCCCTGAAATCAGACAGACAGGACAAGACATGCTTCAAGATAAATTGTTTTTATGTCTTTGTTGGGAAATATTTGATAAAAATTTCTTAATCCTCTGCTGTTGTAAATGTCAATCTGTGTTGCTTATCCCATATACATTTTTGGATACAAGATAGATAATAGACCACTACATCTGCAATAATTGATAGCTCTGTGTGCTGAAACAAAATGTTCCTTCATTCCACCATTACTAGGCTAGAGCTACACAACAACTTTGTTGTGTGGGTCACAGATAAAGATTGCAGTAGTGTGCCACCTGGATTACAGCTAACAAAAAGCGAATATGTCAAGTGCCAGGCAAGCTGCCATATTAATGACCTGACAGTGGCCAGAAATCCAGCAACATTATCTTTTATTACCTGCAATCAGTGTCAGACTGGGGTACCTAGGGTCCATGGGTGGAGTTGATTCTAGGGGCCCACCTGTTTCTGGGCCCACTGGTGGAGGTTTTTTTTAGGGGTTTCCCTACAGCTACTGTAAATGACTGTACGTGCTTCCTATACTCTGCTCTTCTTTTTGGTTCTCTTTCTCTGCTTTTTTGCCTATTCTGAGGATGTATATGAAGTTAAAAAACAACTGCAGGTCTGCTATGCTCAGGGGCCCACTGGGGGTTTCCCCATTTCCCCTGTGGGCCAGTCCGAGTCTGCCTGCACTACTTGTCTGTCACATGCCACAAGTCGTGTACTGAATGGGGTTGATAAAGCAGCTTATGCATGAATTTCGGCAGCCACTTTCAAATGAATGGGGCAATTACAATTTCTGCAACAAAGCTGATGTGTGTAAAATGGTAGGTAAAGAGAAACATTGAACAACTACATCAGTCCCAAGTCAGTTCAATGGCAGAACAAATATAGCAAAACACTTCTAATTCAAGTTCGACCAAATCTGCAGCAACATAGTGTTATGACAGTGTTATGCAACTTCAATGCTGGCATGACCAAATAAATGTAATACAGTGATTCTACAATATGCAATATTAATTGGTTCCAGGATAACCATTTTTTTTATAACCATTGTATGTTGAAACTATAACTCTATGGAAAACTAGTAATTCACTAGAAAGCCCCAAAATGTCATCCAGCATAATGCAAGATGAAATGTAAGCGAAAATTAAGCAAATAACTAATACAGGTAAACAAAGTCCTTACATATAAAGGTAAAAGTAAAATCTGCTGGAAGATGGACATCACTTTCTATTTTCAGGATAGGAGCTTCTTTGGGTTATGTACTCTAGACACAATGTGCCAGAAAAAAAGGACATAGGTCCAACCTCACCTGTTGCCCAAAGTAGCTGCTTATCCTGGCACAGGTAAATAGTACAATACTGTGCTGTAGAGAGGCGCTACTAGACCACAATTCAGTGCATGCACTTCACTAATATAGAGATTTTACCAGTTAAATGTTCATGATAATTGGTTGGATATTGCTGTCAATCACATGAGCTACAGGTCAGCAGTGTCTATGACACTGTATGTTGTGTGATTTCAAGATACAATGTCCCAGGAAAGACCATTGTATGCTGAAGATATTGTAACCTGGTGCCAATGTAACTTTAGAGAAAACTGGTGTCACGTCTGTGCCAGGGGGCCCTGGCCGCCGGCCACGGCCGCTGCGACCATAACTGCGGCTGTGCCTTTCTTTGTGTGAACACATCCCTGTAGTCCTGAATCTTGAATAATTTCTGACCAACACCTTGGCCAGAAATCCTCCAGCACTCATAGGGGTTATCCGCTCTCTGGATTGACAGGTTCTGCTTCCTATTCCTGCTCCTATTCTTCCTTCCTTTCCTATATATAGCCACTGCTTCCTCTTTCTTGTGCCTTCTATATTGATTTGGTCACTATAGTTAGCCTGTTCTCTTGCTGTCCTCTGTGCTGTTTGACTCTGCTTGCTTTTCGGTTCTTCCCTTTGCCTCATGACTTTGTACCGCGCTGCCCGCCCCGTTACCGACTCGGACCGTCCGACTACGTCTTTTGTGTTCTTTGTTCGTTCGTCTCTGTCTGTGCACACCTGCTCAGTGTAGCCTTGAGTCTTCTGGTTGGGGCTGGCCTGTTAAGCAGTCAGGTTCCCCAAAATGCAGGGACAGAGGCTGGGATCAGTCAGGGCCCCACTTGTCTGTGTCTTGTGTGCGTCCCTGACCATCGCTAACATTATAGAAGGCCCATATTCTAAACAAATTCCCCGGCGGTTCAGAATGAATACCGACCTATCGGTTTCTGACCGCCTGGACGAATTAACAACCCAAATTCAGGGCATGGTGGATGTTATGTCCCAGATCTTGCTTCGTCTGGACGCTATTTCTACACCGGCCCCTTATCCAGCCGCCCCGTCAGTAACCACACTTGCTCCTGGGCCTTTGGGACAATATTTTCAGCACAAACCTAACATGTGGTTTCCTGACTGTTTTGACGGTAACCCTGATAAATTTCGGACCTTCAGGGAATCTTGCCGCCTGTTTTTTCGGTTTTCCCATTTTTCCTCAGAAGCTGAGAAGGTCGCCATGGCGGTGTCACTCCTCCAGGGACCACCACAGGTGTGGGCACTAGGCATACCCCCTGAGGCCCCGGAATGGAGATCGGTGGATAAATTTTTTCTAGCACTAGGCCAGATTTATGATGACCCCAAATGGGCAGCCTTAGCTGAAACCCATCTCCAGTCCATCCAGCAAGGTCACCACTCAGCTGAGGATTATTGCTCCGAATTCCACCAATGGAGATCAGTAATTGGGTGGCCTGACCAGCCCCTCAAAACCATGTTTAGGCAAGGGCTGTCCAAGGCAGTGAAGGATGCTATGGTCAGCCATCCTATTCCAGAAACTTTAGGGGATTTTATGACTTTGGCTATATCTATTGACAGGAGGTTGAGGGAGAGACGCAGGGAAAAGATTGGGGGATCCACTGGGCAGTTCAGGGCTGACTTTCCTGTCCAACACTTCTCTGCTGTTTCTGCTACAACTTCTCCTCCACTACCTTCGCCACCTCCCGCCTGGGGTTCAGGAGAGGAACCTATGGTATTGGGCTCCACGTCGGCGGCTATCAGAAGGAAACATCGTGTTAAAAATGCGTTGTGTTTCTACTGTGGAGAGTCCGGTCATGTCCTGAGGAGCTGCCCCACAAGGCCCAAGTCCCCGTGGGAAATCAACAAACGCCTGAAAAACGTCAGGAAGGATAACTCAGGTGTACAGGTACCCTCTAATTTGGATAACAAGCTTTCCTTGCCTGTAACCTTAATCTTTGGGGCCAAGAGTTTTGCTTGCCATGCCTTGATAGATTAAGGAGCTGGCGTTAATTTTATTAGCATGGCGATGGCCCAAGCCTTAGGGTTAGAACTAATTCTGCTATGTTCTCCCTTTTCGGTTTCAGGCGCAGATTCTATCCCCCTAATGGAGGAAGGAAAAATCCTTTACCGCCGAAAAAACCCTTTGAATTTTGGGTGTTTGCATTTTGAACAACGTCTTTCTTTGTCTTGGAGAGACTTACCTGGACTTTTTTCGGGGTTTACCCCTACGCCTCCATAACCCGGGTATTCGACTGGGGACTGCTGATTTGATAAAAGGGGGGAAACTTTTTGGGGTGGTCATTTGAAAATGTACAGTCTTTGGGTATTCTATAAACGATAATCATTCCATTCCTGTTTTTGCGCTGTTTTAAAAGACGCCCCTTTGATAAAAACGTTGCGGATACTCTTCCCCGCCGCACCCGGCCTTATACTGCGCTATAGAATCTTGTTCAAATTTTAAAGGGAAGGCCTGGAAAAGGGTCACATACCAACCTCTATCCCCGGGGGGAGTGTTTTTTTTTTTGTTAAAAAAAACGAGGGGGCCCCCGCCCTTTGTGTTAAATATAGGAGCTCAATAAATAAAAAATTAAAAGACCAGCATCCATTTTCCCCTGATCCCGGATCTTCCTAATCAGGGTGGGCGCCCAAAAGGTTTTTCCAAATCGACCTTCAGGGGACGTACCCGGGATTCGGACAGAGGGGGGGACGAATGGAAGAGGTTTTTAATACCCCGAAGGGCATTTTAAATATTTTAGTCATGCCTTTGGGTCTTTTTTGCACCTGCCGTTTCCCAAACTTTTGTTAATGACATTTTCAGGGCCCTTCTGGTCGTTTGTAATTGGTCCTAGATGCATCCTAATTTTTTCCCCCGGGGGTTTACGATACCCATGAGTCATGTCAGGGAGGTCCTCTCCAGTTACGCAAATCAATTATGCCCAAATTGTCAAAGTCTGCTCGAGAAAGGGAGTAGGGTTCCTGGTTACATACTGGTCCCGTTCTTAAGATGATTCACAAAAAGTTTCTGCCTCACGAGTGGGAGGCCCACCATTTTAAAAGGACCCAACATTTTTGGGTTTTTGCAAAACTTTTTTCGCAAATTTTTTAAAGAATTTTTCCCAATTTTTAAACCCCTTACTGCCTTACAAAAAAAGGGATGACCCTCCTCCTGGACCCCAAAGGCCGAGCAAGCTTTTGCTACTTTGAAAAAATGTTTTTCGTCTGCACCTGTTTTGGCCCACCCGGACCCAGGAAAAAACCTTTTGTTGTAGGGGTAGATGCATCCAAAACAGGTGAGTAGCCCCTGTCTGGGGGAACGGAACCTTTCCCAAATTCAACCCATCGCCTTTTTCTCCGGGAAATTCTCCACCGCTGAGACTAACTGAAATTGGGGTAACGGGGAAATTGCTGCCATTAAAGGGGGCTTTCGAAGAGTGGAGACCCCTTCTAAAGGGGGCCGGGCCAAAAGGGAAACTGTTCTTATGATCAAAAAAAATCTTTTATATCTTGACAATGCAAGCGTTAAACCGGTAAAGCCGGGGCCTTTTTCTTTACAATTCAACTTTTAGAAACCCTACTGTCCAGGAGCTAAAAAAGAATTGTTTTTAAGGGGGACCCAAAAACCGGCCTTTCCCGGGGAAGTTTTTTATAAAAATTTTTTTTGAAAAACCCTGGGAGGAAGGGAAAAACCGGAAAAAAACCCACCCCCTTTTTTGGGGCTTTCCCCGGGAGGTAGCCCCCGGGTTGGGCACACTTTTTATTTTTTTTAAACAAAAGACCCTTTTATTTTTCCCTTGCTTTAATTTTGGGCCAAACTTTGGGGCAAACCTTTTTTCACAAGGGGGGTTTTTTCCCTCCCAAACCCCCCCCCCCCCCCCCCGGACCCTTTTTTTCCCCCAGTTTTAAAAACATTTTTCCTTTTCCCCCCTTTTGAAAATAAACTGGGGTTGTCCACTCCTCAGTCCGTTTGGACTGCAAGGGGAAAAATATTTTTTCCCTCATTTGCCCTTAAAAAATAGGGAAAACCCCCAAGAAAATTGTTATTTTTCTTTAAAAATTTTGTGTCAGGGCAAAAATTTTCCCAAAAAATCCCCGAGGGATTACACACTAAAAGGCGGGGCTGGTCCAACCAAAATAAACCCCAATAAAAACCCCCCCCCCAAAGTAGTGGGGAAAGGGGGTGGCTCTCAAAAAAATCTCTTCTTTGGTCCTTAACAAATTCCCCCCCGGGGTTTTATGGGTCCGTTCTTATCACTAAAATTTTTAACCCCGGTTTTATCTTTTCAGACCCGCCATCCCGAGTTCATCCAATCCACCCGGTTTTCCCCACAAATCTCTCCTGAAAAAGTACTTTCCCTTTGCTGTGGTCGTCCCCTCCCCTCATCCTGTATCATACAAGGGTAACAGAATACGAAATAGAGCGTATTATCGATCTGCGGGGTCAGAACGCCCTCCAATACCTGGTCACTGGAAGGGGGGTCCAGAGGGGCGGGGGTCGGTGGCATCTAAGGATTGATCCTCCCGGCTGGTGCAAAATTTCACCAACCAAACCCATCAAGCCGGGGGATTAAGGAGGGTCCCCGGGGCCCCTCATAGAAGGGGGGGGACGTCACGTCCGGCCACGGGCCCGGTCGCCCGGCCAAGGCCGCTGCACCATAACTGGGCTTTGCCTTTCTTTTGTGAACACATCCCCCGTAGCCTGAAACTTTTTTGATTTCTGGCCCACGCCTTGGCCAGAAATCCTCCACACCATAGGGGTTTTCCCCCTCTTGGATTGACAGGTTCTGCTCTATCCCCTGCCTCTTTTTCCTTTCCTTTTCCCAATAAGCCACTGTTCCTCTTTCTTTTGCCTTCATATTGGGTTTTTGGGCACTATGTTTTGCCTATTCTCTTGCTGTCCTCTGTGCTGTTTGACTTGCTTGCTTTTCCCTTTCTTCCCCTTTTCCTCACGACTTTTTTACCGCACTGCCCCCCCCCTTACCGACTCGGAAAGTCCCACTATTTTTTTTTTTTTCTTTGTTCGTGTCTCTGTCTATGCCACCTGTCAGTGTAGCCCTTTAGTCTTCTGGTTGGGGCCGGCCCTTAGGAGTGGGGTTCCCCAAAAGGGAGGGGCAGACTGGGACCCTGTCAGGGCCCCCCCTTTTCTATGCTTTGGGCGTCCCCACCACCCTAACAACTGCATTGTCTTTTAGCTCAGGCCTTGCAATTATCAAGATCACAGAAGGATTCAGAAAATATCACTAAAGGAGATGCTATTTATCAAATTATACATACGGGTAAGTCATTATTACATTAAGCATTCCATCAAGTGAGCTAAATTGCTGTTTATGTCAATGTTATCCAGACAGGATATTCTCATAATGATGTCACTGTCTATACTTCTTGCATATATTTGCAAGTGACAACAAGAGACAGATTCAAAGTTTAATCCTTTCATGAAGCATATTCAACAACCAACTTGTATAATATTGGCAAAACTGATTAAAGGAGCGGTTTAATTTTTGTTTTTTTTAACGAGGTAAGCTGGTTAAAAAATATTAATAAGTTCTACTTACCAACCTGTGGTAATAGGTCAACGCTGCTGTTTCCCTAACCCCCTGGGCTCTCGAAACCTTTTTTCCTGAACCCATCTAGCCCAGTTAATCAAAAGTCAAAGAGCAGACCAACCTTGGACACTAAGGGGCTACGTGGGCATTTCCTGTGTGCCATGAGAGGACCAAAAAGTGGAGATCAGTGGTGATCCCCTTTTGGCAGTGGCAAAGGGAAACAAAAGGGTTGAAGTAATCTTTTTTTATCCAGTCTGCCTCTTTGAAAGAGAAAATAAATAAAACCACTGGGCAGCCCCTTTAAACAATTGCACATCTAATGTAACCTGTGCTTTTTCCACCCTACTTAACAGAAGAAAGCCAGAAAATGGGGTTAAGATTACTTAGTTTCGCAAATAAAATATATAATACATTCAACTGCATTCCCACCATGCAAAATAAAATATTCTGTCCACAACCTTGTCTCACTCTTATTCAGCACATTATTTCACAATACATACAAAACTAGAATTTTTAGATATCATATCAACGCCTATCATATAAAAACACTATCACACCTATAGATGTATAATGTGTCCTTTCATGACAAAAAACATACAAAGTGACGCCACCCAAAATACACAATTTCCGTATTCCTTTGCCATTTGATCACTGTCACTTGCATCACAGACATTGTCAATGTATTGACTATAATTTGTGGTCAGCTTTAAAGGTCTCACTGTCAAGACATCAAATTTTTTCACTTTTTATATGAAAATTTTAATCCAATTCGACCTGCTGCCTTCACCCACTAGTTCCCCAGAGCTGCCCTTAGACAAACTGAATTTAGTTTATTTAGTACTTGATAATTGTGATATAGGATATGTTTTCGAGTGTGGGAAAAGTCTTTATTTTTTCCCATTACCCCCGACTTCGAAAAAAATGTAAACTACGACAAAGGTACATTTTCTAAACCCAAGATGGGTAAACCTGCACAGAGCTAGTAGAAAAGTCCTGGAAATAAAAATGATTGTCCATTTGTAATTTAAAAGAATAGGGAGCTCAGGGGCTGCATCTTTTGGTCTTCTGGTGACTGTGAAGCTGCTGATTAGCTGCAGAATTACTGCCCTCATTTAAAACAGCGCTGGAAAAAAGGGGACTGGGGGGGATGATATAGGTTTTATTTTAAATTTTATGTACTCCTGGGGCTGGCTATTTGTTTTCCTTACAAACTGGGAAAAGCCTCTTAAGGTTTCCCTACATCTTATGTATGTTCTTGCATATAAACTTAAAAAGGATTGAAATAATTTCATTAAATGGTCTTCAAAATAAGAGGACAATAAAAAAAAAAGCAACTTTGCAATTGGATTTCATTTGCAAAGCTGACTTGTTTTCACAGTCTGCCTTATCTTCGTTTTGTGTAAACATTGTTCCCCAGTACTGGTCAGATCCCTCCTCCTTTCATTTCATTGGCTGACGGCTCTACTAATTTACATTCTGTCTGGCCCCCGTCGTGGTCGTATTCACGAGAGTGTGCATTCTTGCCACTCTCACTCAGAATAAGGGGTTGGCAACAATTTTACTCTGCACAGCCAGCATCTCCACAGTAACACTGCAGCTGCTTCCACAATCAGAAAACAGCATAATTGTACCTTGGTGCCTAATGTGTAAACATAGAAGGGAGACAGATCTGTGCTGCTCTGTATGAGTTCATAGAAGTCTGGATTCAACTGTAACAAACCTCCAGCTGTGAGAGGAGAAGGGATCAGTGCTCTGAGTTCATAGCTGTCTAGACTGAATGCAGGCCTGTAGTATGTAAACAGCTCTTACAAAATAAGACTGCATAGGGAGAGGAACGACACAGTGACATGTGGACTCAGACAGAGAGGGTGGGGGGAGCACACTGGCTCGGGAGCGAGCATGAACAGTGAAGGGGGGAGATGATGTCATGATGTCACCACCCTTCAGTTTAGAAACACCCAGCTGGGAGGGGAAGAAACGTCCCTGGATTTGAAGAGCTGAGAAGCAGAGAGTACAATGAAACACACGAACTGATGAAGTGATTCATCCCCTTTAAAAGACGAATTCTTATCCCCCATTGTTACCTTCTATTTACAAAAGTTACCACGATGAAATTTCTGATATTATTGTGTGGGATATAGCAGTAGTACAAGTAGAAAATGAAGTTTTTTTATCTCAGTAGTCCACGTGATCTAGCCCACCTGATTTATACACCGGATGCACCTTTTTGTATGTTTTTAATTTTTTTTACATACAGAGTTTGAGTGATACTAGTGACCAGAATAAAACTGTCAAAATTTTCGACCATAAAATGCATAAACATATGTTAAAGAGAATAGAAAAGTCACAAGGCACTTGCGATTTTGTACTGTGAGCTCCTGGCGTGGAGTATCCTTGGTTTGTATTGCAATCTCCTGGCGTGGAGTTTCTTCAACTGATTGCAGTTCCTAGCACGGAGGAT
>JAODAL010049533.1:0-28107 GCA_025379985.1 Phyllomedusa bahiana | reverse complement strand
CTGTGGCCCAGGACAGTGATATTCAATGTCCAGTTAAATTCTGCTGATGGTTCAAATCATACTGCCTTCTTGCACTTTTCATTTTGTGGGTGATGCAGGTTTAAGGGTCAGGCTGTGGTACAAGACAGGGATAGTGAATGGTCTGTGACTTTTTTTCTGTGACTTTTATAACCTAAGTGTGTTGCCTAAGATGTAGCACGTATCCATTTGACTGTTGTGGATGTTAATTTCAGCTTCTCCAGCCTTGTTTGGGTGTAATAATGAAGGTGTTGTTGCTCTCCCATAGACTTTAATGGTCATCGCTCATAATCGACGCTCACTATCGAAAAACCTTATCGATAGCGGCCGACTATCGACTATCGATCGATCTCGATAGCCAACGCAATCACTCAACACTACTCATAACAGTTCAGTAGATAACATCCTCTATTGTTTAGTCTTTCTTTGGTTGAGTGTTTAAATGTGATTAAGTTGCTTGGACTTCAGAGATTGTAAGAATAGAAGATGGCGAGAATATATGTTAAATAAAAATGTTGATTGGATACGCAAAAAGAGACTTTTCCAAAGCATGTCATTTAGCAAACACAAATAGGTATGAGTTGTCCATGAGCTACAGTTGAAGCCAGAAGTTTACATACACTATAAAAAAAGAAACATATGCATGTTTTTCTCACTATCTGACATCAAATCAGAATAAATCTTACCCATTTTAGATCAATTAGGATTACCAAAATTATTTATATTTGTCAAATACCAGTCAAAAGTTTACATACATTTCATTAGTATTTGGTAGCATTGCCCTTAAACTGTATGACTTGGGTCAAAAGTTATGAATATCCTCCCACAGGCTTCTCACAATAGTTGGTGGGAATTTTGGCCCATTCCTCCTGACAGAACTGGTGTAACTGAGCCATGTTTGTAGGTTGCCTTGCTTGAACCTACCTTTTCAGCTTTGTTCATAAAATTTCAATGTGATTGAGATCAGGGCTTTCTGATGGCCCCTACATTAAGCCACTTTGTAACCAGTTTGGCAGTATACTTTGGGTCATTGTCCATTTGGAAGACCCATTTCAGCCCAAGCTTTAACTTTCTGGCTGATGTCTTGAGATGTTGCTTCAGAATTGCCAAATAATCTTCTTTCCTCATGATGCAATCTATTTTGTTAAGTGCACCACTCCCTCCTGCAGCAAAACAACCCCATAACATGATGCTGTCACCCCTTTGTTTCACAGTTGTGATGGTGTTCAATTTTAGTTTAATCAGACCACAGGATATGTCTCCAAAAATGTAGGTCTGTGTTCTTGTTTAGCATTTGCAATCATTAATCTGACTTTTATATGTTTCTTTTGCAGAAATTGCTTCTTCCTGGTAGAGTGGTATTTCAGCCCACTTTGATATATGGTCTCACTGTGGATAATGACACAATCTTACCAGCTTCTACCATATTCTTCACATGGTCTTTTGCTTTTGTTCTTTGGTTGACATGTACATGTTGGACCAAAGCATATTCATCTCTGTGTACACCGAACCCGACACCTTCCTAAGAACGATATTATTGGCTGGACATTCCCCATCTTGTTGTACTTGCATATAATTGTCTGTACAGATGAATGAGGCACATTCAGGTATCTGAAAATTGCACACAAGGATGATCCAGACTTGTGTAAGTCCAAAATTCTCTTCCTGATATCTTCGCTGATTTCTTTAGACATTCCCATGATTTATAAACAAATAAGCAGTGTGTTTTCTGGTGGGGCATTAACGATACCGCCAACATGGTGTGCCCCCCCCCCCCCCCCACCCAAACACCCTCCACTTAATTAACACAGATGTTGCCCATATACTTATCAGAAGCTTCCAAGACGATAGAACCTTATCATATGCTTTCCCCAAATTGTTTAAAGGTCATAGTAATCCCTAGTGTAATGTAAATTTTTGACTTTTGCCAGAGAAGGATAATAAAAATGCCTTCAAAAATTCACTTCCTCTCTTATTCTGGCTTTTGGCAAATAAAAATAATTGTGGTAATATCCTAATTAAAACCTAAAACAAGGTAAGGTATTATTTTGATTTCATGTCAAATATGTGAGAAAAACATAATATAGTCATTTTTTATATAGTGTCAGGCCAAACTTCTGGCTTCAACTGTAGCTCATGGACAACTCATATCTATTTGTGATTGCTAAATGACAGGCTTTGGAACAGTCTCTATTTGCGTGTTAGTTCTCTATCGAATCAACATGCATATGTGTCTTTTCAGAAAGTGTATGTAAACTTCTGGTTTCAACTGTATCTAAACCTTTCTTGAAACTCGCAACTGTTCCTGCTGTGACCAGCTCCTCCACAGATTTACAGTTCTCATAGTGAAGACAGCTTTTCTCCTTTGGAGATTGAATCCTTTTTTCTCCAAACGAAGGGAATGTCTCCTTTTCTTTTCAGGGGACCTTACATGAAATAGGTTTTGTCCGTAATTTTTGTACGGGCAATTTATATACTTGTATAAATTAATCATGTTTCCCCTGAGCCGTCTTTTCTCAAGACTAAATCAATTTAATTCTTTTAACCTCTCCTCATAACTAAAATGCTCCATTCCCCTTATAAGTGTGGTTGCTCTTTCTTGCACTCTCTCTAGCTCCATTACATAGTTTCTATAACCTGGAGTCCAAAACTGAACAGCATATTCCAGATGCGCCCGCACCAATGCTTTATTCAGAGATAATATAACATCCCTGTCCCATGAATCCATGACTCTTTTAATACACCCCATTATCCTGCTTGCCTTAAAGGCTGCTGACATTGTATGCTCTTCTGTATTTTTTACATTTTTATTTTCCACAAAAATTTAATTATTCTAAATGACAATAATAAAAGCAAACTTCATATGTGGTAATTAGTGTTGAGCGATTGCGTTGGCTATCGAGATCGATCGATAGTCGATAGTCGATGTGCCGCTAAACGCTAAGGTTTATTCGATAGTGGAGCTCGATTAATAGCGATGATCCATTTAAAGTCTAATTGGGATGAGCAACAACTCCTTACATTATTACACCCCAAACAAACAAGGCGAGAAGCTGAAATTAACATCCACAACAGTCAAATGGATACTGCTACATCTTAGGCAACACACTTATGTTTAAATAAAAGTCACAGAAAAAAAGTCACAGACCAATCACTATCCTGTCTTGTAGCCACAGCATGAACCCTTAAACCAGCATCACCACAAATTTGAAAAAGTGCCACAGAAGGCAGTATGATTTTGAACCATCAATCTTACTTGAAACTGGACATTGAATACACCCTGTCCGCTGGAACGCAGCATGATGCCCTAAAACACCAAACCTGCATGACCCCCACCATTTAAAAAGAGCCGAAAAAAGGAGTCCTTTTCAACCACCATTTTTTAGTTGAACTGGACATAGACCTAAACCTGTCCTGGTCCACTGCATGATGCCGCCAAACCTGCATGACCCCTCACATTTAAAAAGTGCCATGAAAAAGGAGTCTTTCACCACCATTTTAGTGTTCACCTGGACATGACAAAACCTGTCCGGGCCATAGCGATGAGCCCCAAACCAGCATGACCCCACACATTTAAAAAGTGCCCGAAAAAGGAGTTCTATTCAACCTCCAATTTTAGTTCACTTGGACATTGACTATACTAAACCTGGGCCACAGCATGTAGCCCCAACCTACAATACCCCCCACATTTAAAAAGTGCCAGAAAAAGGAGTCTTTCAACCACCATTTTGAGTTTCCACCTGGACTTGACTATAACCTTTCCAGGGCCACAGCATGACCCAGGCCGGAGTACAGGGTTGCGGTGAGAGCCCAGGCATGGCTCTGTCACTATTAACACGCAAGGTTAAAAATGCCTGATGACGCAGCAACGAAAACTGTCGTGCTGAAGCAAGTGGCGGAAGCTGTGAAGTGTGGATAACTCCAGCCTTCCTCAGTACACAGTCAATACCTGGTAGCGCTTGTCCCTCTTATGAGTGTGGACCACATTGGCGAGCTTCAACTTGGAAATACTGGTGGTTAAAAACGCTCCTGTTACCCCAGTGCCCTTTATCTTGCATTCTTTTTCTCATTTTACTCAAACGTGCTGAGGAAATGGACTCTGTACTTTTTTCTCTGACCGTGCTCCATACTCCATGTCCTCTGAATAACCTAGCATCTGGTCAAGTTTTTCCTGTACCGTCCCTGTACAATACAAGAATTTTTTTTAACAGCTATTTGTACATGCAAGTTTTTAGTACATTAATTCTAAAAACACATTTTTAAAATAGTATGGAAAACCCACCATGTCTTTGTTTTTCTCTTTTATTCATTGTAATTAAATGGTTTTCTCTCATACAGGATTGATAGCTATGTTAAAAGATCATTGCAAAACAAGTCATTTTGGCAAATATGTGTCCCATTAACAGTGTTCCTACCCTATTCCTTTTTTCTTCTTACTTGACGAGAGCACATCACCCTTGACCACTCTTGACAATTGTGAAGAACAAATGTCCCTGTTAGAACAACATTTTTTTAGTAATAGGGACCTAGTATATAAGCTGCATGTCACAGCAAATGCCCCCAAAAATTCAAAGCATAGACCCTTGACCACTTTGGACAATTGTGAAGAACAAAGTCCGTTAGAAACAACATTTTTTAGAATAACCGTAAGTATAGCTGCATGTCACAGTCAAAAAAAGCCCCCAAAAATTCTAAGCAATGACCTTGAGCCACTTTGGGACAATGGTGAGAGAACAAATGTCTATTAGAAACAACATATCCTTAAAATAGACTGTATTAAGCATGCATGGTCACAGCAAAATTCCCCCAAAAATTCAAAGCATGACCCTTGACCACTTTGGACAATTGGTGAAAGAACAAATGTCTGTTAGAAACAGACATTTTTTAGAATAGTGACCTGTAGTTAATAGGGCTGCATGTCAACCAGCAAAATTGCCCCAAAAATTCAAAGCATGACCCTTTGAGCCACTTTGGGACAATTGATGAAAGAACAAATGTCTATATAGAAACACATTTTTTCGAATATGACCTGTAGTAATTGCTCGTCATTTCAAAGCAAAATGCCCCCAAAAATTCAACAGCAGTGACCCATTGAGCCACTTTGGTCAATTGTGAAGAACAAATGTCTGATTTAGAAACAACATTTTTTTATAATAGGACCTTAGTATTGCTGCATTTCCAAGCAGCATTGACCCAAAAAATTAAATAAAAATGACTTCTCAGCCACTGTGTTTAAAAATTGTGTGATGGAGAAATGCCATATGAAGCGACATTTCTGTCCAAAGGACCATGATTAATGCTGTATCTCACCGCTACATGACCCCAAAAAAACTTAATAAATATGACTTCTCAGCCACTATTAAAAAATTGTGAGGAGAAATGCCACTTAGAAGAAAAGTCCACATTTCTGTTCCAGAAGGACCATAATTATAGCCTGTATCACACAGCAACATGACCTCCAAAAACAATTGACAATACAATGGCGAAACTTCTTAAGTAATAAAGTGAGTAAATGGAATGAACTGTTGTTGCATGAAACCTTGCTGCTTTTTACAGCCTCCTCACAGCAAAACCAGCAAAAGAACTGTTGAGGAAAAGAGAATAAAAATTGCAGTAATAAATGATCATTTTAAAAAAAAGAGTTTTCAAAGAGACCAATTTTTTGTTATGAAAAGGAATGTGTAAGATAGACCGGCCAACAAATCGAGGTGACCTCGGCAATGGGCCACAACATCATCAGAGTTTCCAGTCCTGATCATCTTGATGAAAGTCAACAGGGGTGGGAAAAAAAAAAAAAAAAAAAAGAAGAAAAAAAAAAAAAAAAAAAAAGAGAAACGAACCACATTATCAGTGGAAAGCATATAGCGTTTGTCTGTAATGACTCCTACCAGCTTAGCTAGAATGTACTGCTCCAAGATATTGACCCTTGCTGCTGGGCAGGACAACAGCCTCTTATGTCGTGATGATGCCAGCTCGGGCCATTCCGTCCATTTTGGAATACCCAGAAGTCCTATTGGTTCCGGAACACGTGCAAAAACAACGGTGTTGAGATGCAGATAGTCGTGTCACCATGATCTTAAGTGATCTCAGTGTGTTGGATGTGTGCCCTGCATTGCATGCGTTTGGGTGAGTGTGGTAACAAAGATTGCCAAGGTCACCCATTTAGCTTCTGCCACCTTTCCTGCTGCTGCCGCTACCCTACTTACTTGGCACTCTTCGTGCTGTCACTCGCTGAATGTTGTTCCACCGTGACATTTGGGGAACGTGAAGCAGTATGCAACAGATTGTCTCGCAGTTGATTCAATAGGCAAGGTCTCCAATTCCTGCATTTTACACACTATTTGGGTGGTGGAAGAAAGTGCTGAGTTTTGTTTTGTACCGGGAATCCAGGATAGTGACCACCCAGTAACTGTTGTTTCATTTAATGGCCTTAATGCGAGGAACATGTTGGATTAAATGGAGCATCCAAGAACTCATTTGAGATATGGAGCCTATTTTGATTTCCCAAGCCTCGGGTCGAGTGCATCTAGCAAACTGATCTTCCTCATCTTTCTCCTTCCGCCTCAAATTCGCTGCCACCCACTTTCCAAGGCAGGGACGTCGGTAACATCGGTGTCTAGGAATTCTCCTTCCTGTCCTCCTCCTGCATCCACCTCCGCTGCCTCCGACACATCGTTCAAACACAACCTGACTTGCTGAGATTATGCACCCAGAGAGCTGATGCGCCTAAAAACCCCCCCCCTTTTTTGCACTAGCTCTGGAACCCCGTAACCACTAGCTAATGAAGACTTCGAGATGAATTGTGAAACTGTCGGGCCTGTGGATTTGACTGGAGAGAAAGGCGCGTGTCCGCATCTGTGTCCCCGTCCTCCCTCCTCCGTCACTGCGGGACCTGATGTTTCAGATGGTCCAACGAACGTTCCAAACTTAAGATCACCACATATGCACAGTGCAGACAAGGGCATGGTCCACACTGACCATTTTGGTGCTTCTTCAAAACTGCAAGGATGTGCAAGAGCTCTTTCACCTGCCTCCACTCTCGTGGTTCAACACCCAAGTGGTCCACACCGCTGCTTTCAGGCCATGTGTCACTTCGTACTGCTGTAATGGCATTGCGCTGCTGCCACAATTCCTGGAGCATGTGGAGGTGGAATTCCAGTCTGTGTGCCACGTCAACAATGCGACGTGTTTACGAGGAGGCCGTGCTAAACGGCTGTGCAACGCAGCCAGGCGTGAACGAAGCACAGGGTAGCGAACGCGGAAGTGCGAGAACTCAGACGCTCGAGCCTTCTTTCAGCAGCATCCAGACCCTTGTACCTCTTTAGAAATTTCTGGACGACAAGTTCATGCATGTGCCAGCAAGGGATTGAGCTCCACCTACCGATCTTGAAGGACGGCCAAGCCAATTAGCTCGTAATCGCACACTCACCGAGCCTGGCACAAGGTTCTTTGGTCACCCAGTCCAGCGCTCGGGTCCTCTTTGCTTAGAGCCTCCACAGCTCCTGACCTGTGTGTGACGTTCCTCCTAGGCAGATTAATTTCACCACGGCGGTGTCTCTGAGGGCCGTTATAGCCACCAGAGGACCTTGGGGGAAAGAGCCCAGCACCAGTCCCTGGGCGTTTTGAAAGAAGCGTGCGCCTCGGAGCCGCGAGCCACAACCGTCACCCCCCAGAGACATTCACCCAGCTCACCCAGTGAGCTTGTCAAAGAGATATAGCGGCCTGGCCTGCTTTACTAGTCCATGTGTCGGTGGTGATAGATGGACTATTTCCCTGACACAGATGCTACAACGTGCTTAAATATATAGATGCACCACGTGGCTGGCCAGGGCAGGACGGCTTTTGCTGGCAAAGAAAATGCCTGCTCGCATCGGTAATGGGGGCAGGTCGAGGGCAAGACGTGGCGGAACGCCATCTGTGTCCACCAGAACTGGAAAGGCAACATTTCAGGCCAAAAGCCGGCAATGCCGACCATTCGGCTTTTATTAGCTTTGGAGATGGATTGGTTAAAGTGTTCTCTTCTCTGCTTCCCACACCTGGAAGACAGAAGGCGTGCTGCTAGACTGGGCCTGCATGTACGTGCATTCGAGGACGACAAACTGGCGGAAGGAGAAGGGTATGATGGGTCTCAGGTTGTGCGGTGGAACTCCGTTGTAGTGGCGACGAGGAGGCTGAAGCGGAGGCTGATTCCCTGATCATGACACTGATAGACAAGGCAGCTGAGGAACGTCTTGGTTGTTAGGCTGAGGAGGAGAAGACGAGACAGAGGGTGTGACAGAGTTTGGAGAGCCCGCAGTCGGTCTGCCTTTTTTGGCCAGTGATCCCTCCATTTCAAACTCATGCATTCGCTTGCATGTGACTAGAACATGTTGGTGGTGGTGTTAACACTTAAGGTTCTTGCCTCTACTTATGCTGTACGGCAAAGGCTGGCATATGACATCGCTGGTGAATCAAGGCTTGCTCAAAGAAGGCCCAGGCTTGAGAGGTCCAGGACCTTTTTGACGGCGATTAAGCGAAGTAGCGGGGTTTTGCACTGACCGTGCCTGGCGGAATCATATCAGCGGACTTCTGCCGACCGCCCTCCTCCCTTTTTGTGGCGGGACCCGTATTGAGACACCACCCCATCGACTTCCCTCTCGTCCCACTGATGAAAGCGCTCGCAAGCAAATTCTGCGGAAAAGACCAGGATGGATTCCGCAATGTCCGTCATCATCATCATCATCAACACATGTACTTGTCGTCCTGACTATTCTGCAATCCAGAAGCTGCGGCTACAGAGCAAGGGGCACTGCAAGGCGTTGCCGACCGCTTCGTCCGTGAAAAATTTTTGCCGACTGACCGGCTTCCTTTCACCCTCCTCTTGAGCATCAGTTAACTGGCGTCAGAGTCAGACTAAATCATACCTCTTGATCTGTTAACATAGCCCTTCTGACCCCAACCCGCATTTTGTCATCAAAGTTTCTTCAGACAATGTGGATTATCTACAAGTGAGTGGGTTACTACGAGTTGGACATTTGGAGCTGCTTCATGTTGGAACGGATGCTGAGGATCTGATGACGAACATTGGTGGCCGTGGGGGGGGACTGCGAGGACGTGGAGCGTAAGACTGCAAGAGCATGTTGCATTAACCACTGAAGGACAGATGGCGACGAATTGTTCTTAACATAGATTCACAGGGCCCTCGACGCACCGCGATGACAGGCAGACGGTCCTGCACTGACGATCCGGTTGTCAATCGTTTTGTCGCAGCACTGTTAGGAGCACCTTCTTCGTACCTCTACCTCCATGAGCCTACCCCCCGCTTTGCTCGCTTACACACCTCAATTCGCTCCATTTCAGGAAATATAAAAATTTGAGAAGGTATGGAATAGTTTGGAAAGTCTCTATTAAAAGACCAAATCACAGTTATTTCTCAAATCCCTCTAAACAAAAACAAAATGCTGGATTCAAATTTAACTGCAAGGTGTCGTAATCAACAAATCTGACATATGGCAAATAGTCAAAAAAACACGTATCTGTTTTTATGTTTTGGTATCAGTAAACGGTATTTTTTTGCACCTATTCAATTCACCGTTTGGTGAAATAGAATTGTGATGTTTAAAGATTTACGTAGATGCTGCATCAATTGAACACTGCTGGGTGTGCAAAAGTCAAAAAACACGTAACTGATTAGTTTTGATATTATAAACGGTAATTTTTGCACCTTTCAATTCACCTGTGGTGAATATAAATTGCTGTTTTAAGAATTTACCTAATGCTGCACAATGATCAATGCTGGGTGTGCAAAGTCAAAAACACGTAACATGTTTATCTTTTGATATAATAAACTGTATTTTTGAACTTTCAATTCACCTGTGTGATATAGAATTGCTGTTTTAAGATTACGTAGATGCTGCGTCAATGAACAATGCTGGTGTGCAAAAGTTCAAAAAACACGTAACCTGATATGTTTTGTTAAAATAAACATAAAAAATGTATTTTTTGCACCTTTCATTCACCTTTGTGATATAGAATTGCTGTTTTAAAGATTTACGTAGATGCTGCGTCAACGAACAATGCTGGTGCGCAAAAGTAAAAAAACACGTAACTGTTATGTTTTGAGGTATAATAACACGGTATTTTCTTGCAACCTTTACAATTCACCTTGTGTGAATATAGAAATTGCCTGTTTTTTAAGATTTACGTAGATGTTTGCGTCTATGAACATGCTGGATGCGGCAAAAGATCAAAAAACACGTAACTGTTATGTTTTTGGTATAATAAACATTATTTTTTTGCACCTACAATATCCACCTGTGGAGAATATAGAATTGTCTGTTTAAGATTTAAGTAGATGCTGCTCAATAGAACATATGCTGGGTGCGCAAAAACAAAAACACTAACTGTTATGTATTTTTGTATAAATAATCGGTATTTTTTCCACCTATCAATTCCCCTGTGGTGAATAATAGGAATTGCTGTTTTAAGATTTACGTGGATGCTGCGTCAATGAACATATGCTGGGTGTGCAAAATCAAAAAACACGTTAACTGTTATGTTAGATATAATAAACGGTATTTTTGCACCTTCAATTCACCTGTGGTGAATATAAATTGCTGTTTTAAGATTTACGTAAGATGCCTGCGTCAATGAACAAAGCTGGGTGCGCAAAAGTCAAAAAACACTTAACTGTTATGTTTTGGTATAATAAACGGTATTTTATGCACCATTCAATCACACCTGTGGTGAATATAGAAATAGCTGTATTTAAAGATTACCGTAGAATTCCCGTGTCAATGACCAATGCTAGGCGGTGTCAAATCAAAAAACACGTAACTGTTATGTTTTGCTATAAATAAACGGTATTTATATGAAACCTTTCAATTCACCTGTGTGAATAGAGAAATAGCTGTATTGAAGATTACCGTAGATCTCGCGTCCAATGAACAATGCTGGGTGTGCAAAAGTCCAAAAAACACGTAAACTGTTATGTTTTGTTATAATAAACGTTATTTATTTGCACTATCAATTCACCTTTGGTGAATATAGAATTGCTGTTTATGAAAATTAACGTAGATGCTGCGTCAACGAACAATGCTGGGTGCGCAAAGTAAAGAAAAACACGTAACTGTTATGTTATGGGTATAATAAACGTATTTTCTTGCACCATTCAATCACCTGGTGGTGAATATTAAATAGCTGTTTTAAAGATTTACGTGAGATGCAGCGTTTTTTCTATGAACAATTCTGGGTCGCAAAGTCCAAAACTCGTAACTGTATTATGTTTTGGTAAATATATAACGATATTTTTTGCAGACCCTTTCAATTCACCTGTGGTGAATATAAAGAATTGCTGTTTAAGGATTACGTAGATGCTTGCGAGTCAATGAACAATGCTGGTGTGCAAAAGTCAAAAAACACGTAATTGTTATGTTTTGGTATAATAACTGGTTATTTTTTTCACCTTTCAATTCACCTGAGGTGAAATAATAATTGCTGTATTAAGATTTACTTAGATGGCTCAGGGCTTCAACGAACAATGCCTGGTGCCAAAAGTAAAAAAACACGTAACTAGTTATGTTTTGGTAAATAAACGGTATTTCTTGCACCTTTCAATTTCACCTGTGGTGAATAAGAATTGGCGCTGTTTTAAGAATTTAACGGTAAGAATGCTCGGTCTATGAACAATGCGTGGTGTGCAAAAGGACAAAACACGTAACTGTAGTTTGGTAATAATAAACGATATTTTTTGCACCTTTCAAATCACCTGTGGTGAATATAGAATTTCTATTTTACAAGATTTTACAAGATGCTGCGCTCATGAAACAATGCTGGGTGGTGCAAAAGTCAAAAAACATCGTAACTGTTCTGTATTTGTGTATAATAAACGTATTTTATTGCCACCATTCAATTACCTGGAGGTGAATATAGAATTGCTGAGTATTTATGATTTAAGTAGTATGCTGCGTCAATGAACAATGCTGGGCTGCGCAAAAGTCAAAAAACACGTAACTGTTTTTATGTTTTGGAATAATAAAGGTAATTTTTTGCACCATTTCAAATCACCTGTGGTGAATATAGAAATGCTGTTTTAAGATTTACTAGAAGCTGCGTCCAAATGAACAATGCTTTGTTGAGTGTCAAAAATTCAAAAAAACACGTAACTTATGTGTTTTGTATAATAACACGCTATTTTTTTTGCACCAATCAATTCTTGCTCCTGTGGTGAAAATAGAAGTGCTGTTTTAAAAGATTTACTTAGATGCTGCTCAATGAACAAAGACTGGGAGCGCAAAAGTAGAAAAGAACACGTATCAGTTATGTTTTGATATATAAACGTAATTTTTTGCACCTTTCAATTCACCTTGGTGAATATAGAATCGCTGAATTAAGATATACGTGATTGCTGCGTCAATGAACAAATCTTGGTGCGCAAAATTCAAAAAACACGTAACTGTTATATGTTTTTGTAAAAGATAAACGATATTTTTTGCACCTTTCAGATTCACCTGTGGTGAATATAGAAATGCTGTTGTTAAGATTTACCGTAATCCAGCATCATGAACAATGCTGGGTGTGCAAAAGTCAAAAAACACCTGTAACTGTTATGATTTGGTATAATAAAACGAAATATTGTTGCACCTTTCAATTCCACCTGTGGTGAATATTAGAACTGCTGTTTTAAGATTTACGAATGCTGCGTCATGAACAAATGCTGGGGTGGCGCAAAAGTCAAAAATCACGTAACTGTGATGTTTTCCTGTACATACAACGTTATTATTGGCAACAAACTACCTGTGCTGACTACAATATTGCTGGATTTTAAAAACTGCAAGTAGGATAATAATCAACATTCACAAGTGTAAAATGGGTAAAATTGAAATGAAACACCTATCTGAAATGTAAAAACGGATAATAAAATGGAGTTTTCAGCTAACAAAGAGACCATGCAGTTACTAAAATGATGTGTAACCAACATAATATCAAGGCTGCCCAATATCCAGAAATATTTAAATAGCAAACTGTTAATAATAAAGATATTCCACTACAATGTCTACACAAAGGGTCTTGGTGAACTTTTTTCCAGTGTTCTTATAGATAGAGCTTGTCTGTGTTCGCCCGCACCCCCCCCCCCCCCCCGCTCCCACCGCGTGAATTTACAGGGGTAGATGCTGCTTTAAAATTCTCTAGCTAACTACAAAAAAATCTTCAAATCTCTAATCTAACTAAATTGGAAGGATCACAGCTAATAGTAGAGGTTTTCCCCTTTTTGCAGAAATACACTAATTTTTCGCTGAGCTGTTTGGCCACAGCAGAGCGCAGGTCCTATCCCTATGAGACGCTGAAAAACACTGAGCTGAAAAGGAAAAAGCTGTTCTATTAAAACGAGTCGTGGATTTTTCCAGCCAATCGCAACCATACACATCCCCTCATGATGTCGCACACACATCTCACCCTGCCTCTATTCTGTAATCTGATTTGCTGGCCGCCAAAATTACAGGAAACGCCGAAAAAGGCGCGATCTTAATAGATGATGCACAGATTTTGACCTTAATTATCGCATGATCTGGAAATTTCGATCACCATAAAAACCTTGCCGATTTCAACTTTGTCGATAAAAATCGCTCAACACTAGTGGTAATCCATATTAACACGTATCAATCAAAGATTCTAATAACAAGACGTTTCGATCTAAATCAGATCTTTCTCAATAGAATCTCTAAAATAAAAAAAATGAAAAATAAATATGTACTTTACTAACATCTTTCATAGATTGCTCTACACTACATAGCTTGGTGTCATCTGCAAAAATAGAGACAGTTCTATTATTCCCCTCCATTATATCATTAATACATACATTGAATAAAAGAGGAACCAGTCCTGAACTTCAGGGTACACCATTTATAACCGTGGACCATTCACAGTAGGAATTATTAACCACCACGCTCTGAGTATGACCTTATAGTCAATTTTTAATCCGATTACACACTATTATTTCTAACCCAATACATTTTAATTTACCCAATAGATGCTTATGAGGGACAGTGTCAAACACCTTTGTAAAGTCTAAAAACACTATATCCATAGCCACCCTGCTATCCATACTTCTAGTCACCTCTTCATAAAAACAGATCAGGTTAGCCTGACAACTTCTGTCTTTAATAAAACCATGCTGGCAATCATCTATAATTTTATATTCAGCCACATAATCCTGTATATAGTCCCATATAAGCCCCTCAAATAGTTTTCTCACAATAGATATTAAACTTACTGGTCTATAATTACCTAGGCAAGACTTGGAGCCTTTTTTGACAATGCTTACCAAATGTGTCTTGCGCCAGTCTCCTGGCACTATACCAATCACCAGAGAATCTCTAAATGTCATGTAGAGTGGTACAGAGATAACCAAGCTGAGCTTTGTAAGAACTCTTGGGTGTAAGCTATCTGGGCCTGGAGTCTTATTCACATTCAGTTTAATCTGTCTTGGATAGGGATGAGCGATTATAATCGACAAAGTTGAAATCGGCACGGTTTTTAGGTTGATCGGAAATATTTCCCGACCCAACGCGATATTTTAGGTGAGAATCTGCGCATATCTATACTATTGCACAATTTTGGCGCTTCCTGTCATTTTGGCGGCAAGCAAATCAGTTAGAGCATAGAGCGGGGTTTGTGCTGGTGTGCGACTCATGATGTGGATGTGTATGGTTTGTCTTTGGGCTGGAAAAATCATTTGACCTCGTTTGCATAGAACAGCCCTTCCGTTCAGCATCAGTGTGTTTAGTGTGTCTAAAAAGAGAAGGACATGTTGTTTAGCTCCTCCTCAATAAAGCTCAGCTCAGAGACACAGTTCTCTTTGTTCACACAGACAACTATGTTTTTTAGCTGTGAACATTAGAACATAGGTAATTAGAGAATTTCAGTTTTTATTAGGCTGAGACTTTTAAAGAAGCATCTAGCGCTGTACACCCGCGGGAGGGGGTGGGGGTGGGGCGAACACAGACAGATAGGCAGGCTTTTGAAAGGGGTGTGTATATCGTGCAGCCCAGACTCTGCTTTGAAAACCTACATTGAAATGGGGTTTTTTTTTACCAGTTTTTGGCCACACATCTCGCACCTGAGTGAAATGTACCTTTTATTTTGTGCAGCCCGGTTTTTTTTCAAAGACCCATCTTGTACTTACATTAGATACAGAAATTATCTAGTAACTGCTGTTATATTTTATAGGTGCAAAAAAACACCTTTTAATATCCGACACAAATTAACGTGTTTTACTTGGCGCAGGCCATTTTTTTGTCAAAAGACCCACCTTGTACTTTTTAATACGATACAGAAATTTGCTAGTAATTGGTGGTGTATTTCATAGGTGCAAAAACCACCTTTTATTTTCCGTACACAATTTAATTAGGTGTTTTTCACTTTGGCGCAGCACAGTTTTGTTCAAAGACCTACCTTGTACTTACATTAGGATATAGACATTTTCTACTAACTGCTGTTGTATTTCATTGGTGCAAAACCCACCTTTTATTATCCGTACACAATTTAATTATGTGTTTTTCACTTTGGCGCAGGCCATTTTTTGTTCAAAGACCCATCTTGTACTTTTATTACTATACAGAAATTTGCTAGTAATTTCTGTTTTATTTCATTGGTGCAAAAAACACCTTTTATTATCCGTACACAATTTAATTAGGTGTTTTTCACTTTCGCGCAGCCCAGTTTTGTTCAAAGACCCACCTTTTACTTACATTAGGATTAGAGATGGGCGAATTGATTCTAACGAAGTGGAATTCGTTTAGAATTTCAGGAAAACTTTGGTTCTGAACGAAGTCGAAGTTTGGGGTACTTCGGGTGAACGAAGTGTGCTTTTGATTGATAAAATGGCTGCGGACTTCCGGTTCCGGCGCGCATGTGAGGAGGAGGTGAGGAACGCGGCTCCGGACCTCACTCCCCTATAAAGGAGCTCCCCGCCCGACAAACCACAGCACAGACAGCGCTAACGAGGGCCTGCACCTCAGGCATCATCCCGGTACCCAAAGCGGGGATCGGCTGCAGCGCGGGGAGCGGCAGGCTCAATTTACTCCCACTTACCTCCGGGCAGCATGGACTCCATGATGGCGCCTGTCTCGCTACGCGCCACGCGACGCAGCAGGAGCATGCAGCAAGCTGTCCTGGGAGCTCAGGAAGACCGGGCAGACACTGGGACTGAGGTAATATCGGGGCAGGCATGGAGCTGTGATGAATTAGCAGCTATGGTAGCAACTCTCATAGCCCCAGTGATTACAGCAGCACTGGAGGACACTGTCACAAAATCAGTCACAGCATCAGTGGCAGCCACACTATCTGCTTTGCAGGCAGGAAGTCTCTAATCATGCGGCACAGCTCACTGACTATGAGCAAAAAATTGAGTTGTGTAGAAGATGACATCTTTGGGTCTAGAACAACCCTGTTTTAGGTTACAAAAGACAACTGCTTTGCTAGAAGCCAAAATGGAGGACTTATAAAATCGCTCCAGGCGAAATAATTTACCCATTATTGGCGTCCCGGAAAGCGTGAAAAACGACAGCTTTACCACAATTTCGGGTGCAGTAACTATTCCCTCACTGTTTAGGTATTGACAAACACTTAAAAGTTGAGAGGGAAACATAGAATTGGGCCCCCAGGAAGGAAGACCAGGATGACGGCCAGCAAGACCGAGACTAGTTTATAGTAAAATACCTGGACTTGGCAAAAAAAAACTCGTTTGGGTTTGCAAGCGTATAGGAAAAATGGAGGGAGGGTACAGCATGAGGGGCAGAAATTCTTAAGTTTGCAGACTATTCAGTGGAGGTCTCTAAGAGGAGACGCGCCCTCCCAAAGAAATTTGCTCAGCTCTGGCCCGCAAGCGGATCAAGTTTATTCTCCAATCCCCGGGCAGTGCTAAAAAATCCTTCTGGCCCAATGCGAACCCATCACATGTAACTTACCAGGGGAGGCCGAAAAAGCATTAGCCTACTTTTTTAAACCCCCAAAACCCCCACCAAGGGGAAGGGAGAGGATCAATACAGGCTCTGAGGAGGACTTGGAGACAACGCAGCCACGGGGTTTGATTTATCCCAGCCCCATATCCCAAGGGGATCTAGGTCTCCTGATCATTCAAAGAACTAGCGAGGTGGTCTCGCGGACATTTTCCCAAAGGGAAGACTTTCCTAATACAAGGGGACACTGGGGAAACCCTAAAGAGAGGTGAACTTCTACAAATCCGGTTCAAAGCTACATGGGGATAGTATACAGGCTGAAAACTGCCAGGAAGATAGGTTGTGCAGTATAGTGATCTGTTTGAGTTAGGGAGTAAAAAGCATCGATACAGGAAAGGGGGAGGTGGATAGGAGGAGAGGTTTTTAAACAGGGGAAAGAAGAGTAAAGATGGAGCCCGACAGGGAAGGTAGTTCTCACATGGGAAAAAAGTGAAGTCAGCGAAAGGAGAGGGAGAGAGGAGGGGAGGGAAGGGAGGTGTTTTACACAGTTTTTGTATTACAGTATTCTAATGTTCAGATGATCGCGTACATCCAAAATCCACTCTGATTCTATAACCTACTGGAGATACCACAATGTTGAAAAGTGTTAGTTGGAATGTAAAGGGGATTGCGGTCTCCTCACAAGAGAAATATGGTTTTTGCGACATCTGGGGAAATTAAAGTTGGACCTTGCTCTTTAGCAAGAAACGCCCCTGGAAAAAGGGAGACTTCAAGAGATGCACAAAGGGTGGGTTGGGGGGGGGTATGGGGGTCACAGGCAGTCAGGGGAAATCTGGCTTTGGTTTGGTTCTAGCACAAAAGAATTCGGGTGTAAGCTAATCTCTCAACAATTTGAAAATGAAGGAAGATGGATAAATAAAGTGCTTGATACACCAGCTGGTAGAACAGTTTATACAAAAATCTAGGCCCCAAACAAGAGAGACAGATCATTCTATGCCAAAATAGAACAGTTGGTGATGGGGGACGACAACAAGAATATACTATTAGGGGGAGATTTCAATTGCGTAATGAGTAATTTGGAGGATAGGAAGAGAACGGATCACGGCCCCAGACAGGGAGACTCGAGAAAATCATTGCTGAAAGACTTGTGTGAGGGTACACAGCTAGTGGATATGTGGAGATCATCTAATCCAGCAGAGAGACAATTTACACACTTCTCACATGCGAGACAGTCATGGTCTCGTATTGACTATTTCTTGGTGTCCCAGAACTTAATCAAACAAATAGAAGGGGTTGGGATTAATGACATAGTTATCTCTGACCATGCACCGATCAGCATTAATATCAGGAAAACACACAAACGGGGGTCAGATATTTTATGGAGGTTCCCCCATTCATTAACAAATGATGAACAGTTTAGAGACATCCTAAAGGGTTGGTGGTGGGAATATGAAAGAGACAACAAGGATCGGGCCGAGGACGTTTTTTATATTGGGACGCAGCGAAAGCTGTTTTAAGAGGAAAGGATTATGGCCTATGTGCACAAAAGAAAAGAAAACCTCTAAAGCGCTGTGGAGGCAACCTCTACTTTAAGAACAACATATACCAATTTCTTGCAAAAACCCCAGTACAGATAACCAAAGGGAAATGGGTTTCAAGCTAAAGCAGCCTATGATTTTATCCAGGTTTGAATGGAAGACTTATATAGGGGATCATTTAAAACTATCCCTCTAGAAAACATGGGAACAAAGCAGGGAAATTGCTGGGCCCTTTAGTTAGGGGGAGGAGAAAAAGTTACCAACATCATGACTATGCAAGATGGGGCAGGCAATTTCAACGAATATCCAAAGAAGATTAACTCGATTTTGAGGAGTATTACTTAAAACTACACTCGCAGTCCCCTTTGATTGGAAAAGGGCCGAGAATTCTTGAAGGAAATTAAGCTACCTAGGTTATCAGAAGAGGATCGAGGGATTTTAAAAGGGAGATATCGGTGGAAACGAAATATCCGAGGTCATTAGAAACTACCAACCCGGGAAAGCACCGGGACCTGACCGGATTCTCAGGGGACTTTTATAAGCGTTTTGAGAAGAACTGACGCCCGTTTGAAAGTGAATTTTTAAATACAAATCATTAATACAGAGAGAATGCTACCCACTGGACATGGCTTATGTTAGGGTCCTACACAACCATGGAGAGACCAAAACATTGCCAGGGTCGTATAGACCAATTTCTTTAATAAATCAAGAAAGTAAAGATTTGGTCAAAGGTCATGGCAAATAGACTGCCCTCATTTTGCCACGATAATAGGGGACCATCAGATGGGATTTGTAAAAGGAGATCCAGGAAAAAAAATATCAGGATGGTATTAACAGCTCAGATAGCAGCAGAAAAATTTGGAGATAAGTCAAAGAATCCGCTCTTATGGCCTTAATGCCGAAAAGGCATTTGATAATGTTTACTGAAATGGTTAAATCTGATCCTGGATAGAATGGGGTAACTGACTTGTGTAGGACATACATAAATGCTATGTAAGCGAAAATAAATACTCCAGGTTTCATTTCTGATGCCTTCCAATTACAAAAAGGGACTCGGCAGGGGTGCCCTCTCTCCCCCTTTGTTGTTTAAAATAGCATTGGAACCCTAGCCCTATTCTCAAGACAAACAAATATACGAAGGAATAACAATAGGCAAGGTAAGAGGCTAGGTTAGTGTGTTTCGCAGATGACATGCTCCTATTTCTGGGGAACCCCAAGGACCAGGTGAGGGGAAGGTATTGGAGGTCTTGGGAGGAGTTGGGCATTTCTCAGGCTATAAAATAAATAAAGACAAATGCCCAAATTGTTAGTACTAGGGGGTCAGGGACAGCTTACTAAGAGGGGAAATTTGGGGGTGGAGGGTTTCCTCTTCCTGTATCACCTATTTAGGTATTAAAATAGGATCCAGGTCCTCATCCCTTTATATCATTTAAACTTTTACACCAGTCATAAAAAAGATCCCAAGAGGAGTTGTCTCGGGGGCACAAACTCCCGCTATCTTTCTGGGGACGGATCCAACATTAAAAATGTTAGCTTTGTTAGCTTTTGTAACCCACATCCAAATGTGCCGTTACTACTCAAACATAAAGACATCAAACTGCTCAGGGGGGCTTTCCTGAAATTCATATGGAGTAAAGGAAAGGCGAGAAATAGCAATGGAGTAAGTTGGTGCTCAGGAAATGTCAAGGGGGGACCCAATTACCCGATATTAGACTATATAAAATTTGGCGGCAATGTGGCGGCACATTCTGGATTGGTACCATGATACGAGTTATTTTTCAAATACCCAAGCGGAGGTTCAGCTGGGGCACCCATGGGAGCTGAAGGCGCTCCTGCAAACCCCATATAAATCTCTCCCCCAGGATCACCAAGGATAACATTCTTTTTAGAGATTCTTTGGCTACATGGCGCTCAGTACGCAAAACTGTTTTTTGGAAGGCCTATTGCATGTCATCACATGGATGCCACTCTGGGCATTACCGAATTCCTCACAAGGTAGAGAGAATAAATTATTTGGGGTTTGGAGACAACAAGGATTCATATTCTGGAGAACCTATTAGAGGGACCAGGGTAAAAACTCAATGAGTTGGGAATCGATCCAGAAACGTTTTTGGGGTGAAGGCTAATCAGGGGTTACAATACTTGCAACACCAAAAAATGTATCACTTCCAGGCTGGCAAATTTGGAAAGGGGCTGGAGGAGTCGGATGAATTTGCAGAAATTTTGAAAAAGATTGGATGGATTTGCCTGGCACTTCTCGATATGGGCAACGAAGGGCACGGTAAAAAACGATTTTTGCCAGGGGAAAGTGGGAACTAGGTGATACGGACATAGCGGAGAAAATTATTAAAGGGAGGGAGATGGTGAAGAAAGCAACAGTTAGGGGGTTGGAGGAAACACAAATTTAAAATAGAAACCGACAAATATGCTTTAAAAATCCTTTTTGAAAAAGCAGCAAAGGAATAAATTATTTTTAAAGCATCCCCAAAAGTGTGGGTTGGCGAAGGCGGCTTACTACTTGTTAGGGGGTTTTTCCCAAAAATTCCAAAATTTTGAGTGAAGTAGTACCCTTTTGTAGAGGGATATGGAAACCGGGTCCCTTTGGAACACAGAGCTACTTTTTCCACTACATACTTAACCCCAAAGGGGAAAGGAAGAAGAGGGGATATTTTGGTTAAAAAAAAGGAGTTCATCTTTTGCTAGAAAAAACGCATTATCTTAGACATTGGCTAAAACAAACACCCGGGTTTAGCGGGGGTTTAAAATGCCATGAGGCCCTATTTTTTTTGCAAAAAGATTATCTAAGTCAAAAAAAATTTGTAAAGGTACTATTGTAAAGATCAGCATTGGTTGTTACTTTGTCATCCCAGATGGTGATCCTGTATTCTCCTAAAAAAAACATTTTAAAAAAATGAAGTCAAGTTTGGGGTATTTTCGGGTGAACAAAGTGTCTTTTGTTTGATAAAATGGCTGGAGCACATGGCGTTACATGGGGCAAGCACCGGGGAGGAAGAAGGGATAGCCGCATGACATGTGCAGAGATGAAGCCAACGAGCCCGGGCGAATTCTTGACCACCGCATATTTAGTCCGGGCGCGATGCGGAGCTCACACTCCTCTCACGGGACTGACAGGGAAGGTCGCTGGGCTGTTGTGATAGCGTGCTCTTATGAAAACTGTTTTTTATACTGCGATTTTTGGGGGCTGTCTAGTTTGTCTCAGAGATGCTTTTTCTTAATGTTCATTTCTTTTTTTTGGGGGTTTTGGATCGAGTCCATGTGCGTCCACTGCAGCTGCATATACATTTTAATGCTATCTGCTCAAACCATTAATATCCCAAGGGGGATCTAAGCCATTCCTGTTTTTAAAAATTTTAAAAAACAGTGTTTTAACAATACAAATCCCCCTTCTTTTTGGTGCTCAATTCTTTTGCGCTTTTTACTCCGGGGGTTAAAAGCTTGCTTTTTGCTGTGGTGTCCAAGAAACCGTTTTTTTAAACCGGGCCCAAAAAATACAATTTTCCTATAGCCTAATTCACAAGCGAATTTAATTAAAAATTTTTTCTTTTGTTGTGACGTAGAAAACACGCCATTGAAAAACACGTACAAAGCTCGTTTTTGTGGTTGCTCAATTTTTGGCGAAATTTACATCCGGGGGGTTAAATTAAGCTTGTTTTTCGCTGGGGGTGAAAAAAATAAAATCTTTTTCACCGCCAAAATTAAAATTTTTCCTGTAGCTAATTCACAAGCGAAGGTTAATTACAATTTTTTCTTTTTTGTGTACGTAGAAAACACGCCTTTGTAAAAACTAAAAAACTCGAGTTTTTGGTTCCCAAAATTCTTTTGCAAAATTTACTCCAGGGGTTAAATTTAAAGGTTGTTCATTTGTACTCGAAAAAAAAACTTTGTTTTTTAACGCCACAGAAGAAATTCTGTAGATAATTCTATCCGAAGGTTATTAAGCCTGTTTGTGCTTTTATTTCAGAAAAACACGGGTTTTTAAAAACGGCCCCTTTTTGTGGACACAATTTTATCCAAGGGTTACCAAAGCTTGTTACTGGGTTCATTTGGATCAAATACAGGGTGTATTTATCATTACAGATATTTTCATAAAAACAGTGTCTGTAATTTTAAACAAACGTATGTCAGCCCGAGAGGTGGCAGGTCTTCACCTGCGAGGGGAGAGGCACAAACACCGGCCCGGGGTCGCACACAGAAAGGGACTCGAGCAGGGTCCCCGGGTGGGCCAAAAAACTGCCGCTGTCACAGGGGCCGTGTACGATAGCAACCCAATGGTTTTGATTGGTTAACTAGGTCATCCATTTCCTCCCAGATGACATTGACAACCCCCCAAGACGGGGGGAACGCAGACACAACCCTTAGTTGGCAGGCCCCGGAGCGGGTCAGGGGCCCCTCCCCTGTCCTCAACCCCCTCTGTTCCCCCGGGTTCCCCTCACCGGGAATCTACTATGTGGCTGGGCTCGCGCCACTATATAGCGGGATGAACAATTTTGAGGAGGGCAGTCAGCAGCTACTTGGCAGCAAAAATGGGGGCAATATCCCCTGCTTCTTGCATAGGCGGCAAAATAGATGTTGAGAGTGGCATGGGAGGGCAGTTTTGGGGGGGTCGCCTCTGCATACCAAGACCGGGGATGAGGCAGCAGGACGATAAATCAAAAGATTTGTAGCCGACCCCTTTGGGGGCCGGGGGAGCAAGGGCTTCATCAGTCAGGAGAAGAGGGCGTCACTTGCGCATCAGGGAGTGGCGCGCCACAAGTGGGTTTGGGGCCGTGCGTTCCCGGATAGCAGCAGTGTGAGGTCGGGGGCCCAACGCCACGGGGGTTAAAAAAACCCTCGCAGGCCAAGAAATTGCGCACAGGGGCTCGCGAGGCAGCGGCGGCGTATCACTCAGTGCGGAGGTTGGGGTAAAATCCGATACTCGGCGGTTGGGGAGTTCTTTGCTAAGACACCGAGGAGCCGAAATGGGTTTTGTAGAATCTGTGGGGGAGAAAATAAGCGGGCCAGGGGTAACGTTGGCACCACGGCCCTGCTCAACCATCAGGGTCCCCCTCCGGTGGCCCGGGGGAAACGTGGCTCAGATTTTTGGTCCATCCCCCCGAGCAACAGCAGCACAGCCCCAGTGGACCATGCCCTTTAGCCAGTCAAGGCTCCCCACCTCTCAGAAGGGAGCCCTTTTTCTTTGACATCCTCCCCGGTCCCGGCCCTGCCTCATGGGGGCCCGAGGTTTAGCGAGCAATTACAAAGAGACAAAAGTTTGCGCCAAAAAATCCCAAGGTGCAGCAGCTGACCGTGCTCCTGTCCAAGTTGTTGGTGTGCGTCCCCCCTTTCCAAAAGGGGGACTCGCACCTTCAGAGAACTAATGGTTGTGCCCAGCCGAATGGAGAGTTTCCCAAACTGAATTTATTTTCCAAAAAAGGGAGACCAGCACTTCACAAAAATGTAGAAAAAAGTGGGCCCCGTCCTTTAGCTTTTCGGTTTGTTTCCAAATGTTGCGCGCGGACTCTGGAGCTGAAAAGGTCAGGGCCAGTACATGTCCCTTTTCACCCACTGGGGTGAATGTCTTTCCCGCCCAGGGACACCAACAACTTGGACGAGACGCCGCTTTTCCCCCCACGTTTTTCAAACTGCGGCTCCTGGGGGCCCAAAGTCCGCCTCCCCCCCTCCCCCACCACCCCTCAGCCCCACAAGTGCTGCTCCACATACCACATGTGTAGGGCACGCGTGTCACGCAGTTCTACACCTGGCTAGCCTCGCGAACAAAGTCACCAGGGAGGAACGCTCTGGTCATGCAAAGAAATCAGTGTGGCTTTCTCCGTGCTAACTGCAAAACGGAAAAACCCGTTTTTCGGACAAAGGGGGGTAACATGGTGTCTGCCTGCATGGCGCACGTGTTCAATCGGTTGTGAAAAGGGTTTGAAGTCTTTCCCCCGATTTCAGAAGATTTGAAAATGGCCAGGGAAAAAGTGCATGCCTTTTTCCCCTTCCACAAAGCCAGGAAAAACCCCCCCTCGAGTTGGCGGCAAACGGCCCCCCCCAACACCCCTCTGATATGCGATGTTTCCACCTTGGAATTCCGCCCCCCCCAGTTGGACCGCGTATAAAGAGAAAGGCCATTATGATTTTTTTATGATCCGGGACGGAGTACTCCCCGTGTAACTTTTGTCAGCCATGGCACTCTGCGGACACCTGCCGTTTGTTTGGGGCCCTTTGGAGGGGACTTATTTGTCAGTCCCAAGACTCGGGGGGGAATAAAGTCATTCCACGCTTTATGTCCCCGGAACAGATGCTGAAAAATCTGTCTGGGCAGGGGGGGAGATGTGGCACTAAACTCCTGCCACATGATCCCGGGGGGGACTGAAATGGGGAAAGGGAGGACATTGGACAAACATTTTCTGGTGAAATGATGGATTTTTACCCAGGTGACAAGAGAGGAGGAGCAGGAGCGTGGAGGGGTAGTGGAGATGAGAAGCGGGGCAGATGACCCCCAAGACCGTGGAGTTAAGGGGGAGATGGAGAAGAGAGCCCCTCGGAGTCCTTGTGCAGATGGCCCGCAGATGCTTTTTTTCCCCTGGCTAGTGACGCCGAATACCAGTCCGGGCAGAGGGATGATTTCGGGCTCTCCACCCTTTTTGGACCCTCGCTACCGGTCCAAAGGGGAGCCTTTTTCCCAGCTATTGAGGGGGACAAACTCAATACTATGGGGAAAAATCCTCCTAGTCAGTTGCCGTCCCTATGTGCGGCATCGTCCCCTCTTGAAGGTCTGACCGGGGGGTTCTTCAGCGCTCACGTTTACTGCCGCGGCTGCCGGGGGAAGGTGGGGGGGGGAGCAGTACCAGCCCATCAGCAGAACCTAAGTCTGGAGTCATGATGAGCAGCTTCCTTCCCCCCCCTAGTGAGGGGGCGTCGCCCGCAAGCAGCAGGACCTGGAGAGACCTTAAACCAACAGGTGGGGGGCATTTTTGGACAACTCTGCCCCCCCAGTTAGAAGATCCACTGGCTACGGGCAGCCAACGGATGTGGGGCCCGCAACTTGCCAAGTTTGCGGGGAAAAAAGCTGTCCTGCCCGGCCGTAGTGGGGCCCACAGAGCGGGTGTTCGTGCGGGGGGGCCATCGTTACCCCAAGGGAACCCGCTTGTCCAGGGAAATGTGGAAGACTTTAACCTTTGCAAAAAGAATCGGGGTGGATCACAGGATTTCCCCCACCCAAGCCTTAGGCGTCAACTACATCAGCCATGACGCCACCCAAACTGGAGAAATAAGTCTGGGTTTAAAAACTACCTGCCCCAGCCCCTTTCTATGCCCGCCACCCCCCTGTGCCCACATCTGCTGAAGTTTCTCCATATGCCACCACCCCTCTTTACCGGGACGGTTTGCCACCCACTCCCCACTTGTCATTGTGCCACTGTCGACCCCATGGCTGTTGTTACTTGTGCCATGACTCCACACTGTGTCATTTTCCACTCTTGACCTCAGCTGTTCTCCTGCTGCTTCACCTCCATCTCTGTCATTGTGCCCCTCTGGGCCCCACTCCTTTTTTCCACCCCCAGAAAGTCATTGTGCCACTGTCTGACCTATCTGCTGCTGTGGGGCTGCCGTGACCTAACACTGTGTCATTGTCCCCCTCTGTGGCCTTTCCTGTTTTTGCCCCCTCCAGAATGTCATTGTGCCCCTGTTGAACTCATGCTGCTGCTGTGGGTGCTGCCGTGACCTACACACTTGTCATTTTGCCCCTGTTGACCCTCTACTGCCGGGGTACCCCCCACTCTTTTTATTGTGGCCCCCTCTGTGGCCCCCACTACTGTTTGCCCCCTCCAGAATGTCATTGGCCACTTCTGACCCCAATCGCTGCTGTGGGTGCTGCCGTGACCTACACATGTTCATTTTGCCCCCCATTTTTTTTCCGACCTCCCCCCTTTTCTTTTGCCCCGCGTTTTGGGGGTTTGGGCCCGGACCACACACTGTGTCATTTTTCCCCTCTGTGGCCTACTCCGTTTTTGCCCCTCCGAATGTCATTGTGCCCCTGTCTGACCCCAGCGCTGCTGTGGTGCTGCCGTGACCTACTTTTCATTTTATCTTGGTTCCCCACTCCTGTTTTTGGCCCTTTTCTCCTGTTTTTGCCACCTCAATTGTCATTTTGCCATTTTTTGCCTCATCTGCTGCTGGGTGCTGCCGTGACCTACACACCCGTCATTGTGCCACTGCTGACCTTCGCTGCTGTGGTGCTGCCGTTGAAACCTTTTACACCCCCCCTCCTGTCATTTTTTGTTTCCCACCCGGGGGGCCTGACCTCCCCTTGCTTTTGGCCCTTTTTTTCCCCGAGGGGGGTGCTGCCGTGACTACACACTGTGTCTTGTCCCAATCTCTGGCCCCACTCCTGTTTTTTTCCACCTCCCGAATGCATTTTGCCCCTGTTGACCCTCTGTGCTGCTGCCATGACCTACACGCTCTGTATTGTGCACTGTCTGACCTCATTTTGCTTTGGGGGTTTGCTGCCATGACCTACACCTGTGTCATTGTGCCCCCTCTGTGGCCTTTCTCCCTTTTTTGCCACCCCTGAATGTCATTGTGCCCTGTCTACCTAATGCTGCTGCTGTGGCTGCTGCTTTAACATACACTGTGTCATTGTGCCACCTGTGGCATACTCCGTTTTTTCCCCTCCAGAAGTCATTGTCCCCTCTCTGACCTCATGTGCTTGGGTGCCTCTGTCACCTCCACACTTGTCATGTTTGCCCCTGAGCCCTCAGCTTGTTTTTTTTCCGTGGGCGGGAGACTTTATAGGCAACTTCCCGCTTCAGTTTTTTGGCAGTTTTGCCCTCTTAAGTGCCCAGGGAAATTTTTAAATGAAGCGATTCTAAAAGCGGGGGGAGTCATGTGGGTGTCATACTAAAAAACAAATTGTATGAAAACCCAAACCCAAACTCCCCCCTGACTTTTGCTGGCCACAACGTTCACAGCCCCTGCAGGGTCTGTGCAGCTGGGGAAAAAGCTGTTTTTTAAAGTGATTCGTCCCCAAGTAATTCGGGAAAGAAGTTTTTTTTGTCGGGAAATTCGGCGAAGTGAACGAACCGAAATTTAAATTCGCCCTCTTAATTAGGATACAGAAATTTGTTGTAACTGCTGTTTATTTCATTGGTGCAAAACCCAATTTTATTATCCTACACAATTTAATTTTGTGTTTTCACTTTGGGCAGGCCATTTTTTCAAAACCCTTTTTGTCTTATATTATGATCAGAAATATGCTAGTAATTTTTTTGGGGGTATTTAATGGGAAAAAAAACCCCTTTTTATTTCCGTACACAATTTAATTTTGGTTTTTTTTACTTTTGGGGAAAGGGCCTTTTTTTTTTTTTTTTGACCCACTGGCAATGTATGCCATCCTTGGAAAACAGTTCGAGGGGCATATGCTGTCAAAAGTTGCCATGCACATTTAGAAGCCCAATCCTGGATTAAATGAACAAGTGGGGACAATGAGATCCATTGCCAATTGGGAAGCGGCCGGCGCCCCTGAGCAATCACTCGCAGGTGTAGAACTGGGGAGGGGGGTAGCTGGAGGTGCAGGAAAAATAAGGCAGCTAGATGGGTAAAAAGTAAGAAAG
>JAODAL010049532.1:0-28107 GCA_025379985.1 Phyllomedusa bahiana | reverse complement strand
ATTTGGTTGAAATACTCCTTTTTCTGGCACTTTTTAATCTGGGGGTCATGCAGGTTTGGGGCTCATGCTGTGGCCCAGGACAAAAGGAAAAAAGAAAATTGGACCCTGATGAAGCGCGGGTGCTCGCGCGAAACGCGTCAAGTTTTAATCTGTTTGTTTTTAATTTTGCATCGGTAACTCCGTTTCATTTTTAAGAATAAAAACAATTTTTAGCAAAAGCCTTTATCTCGGGCTTTTTCTTCACCACACGTGCGCCGGGTCCATTTTTCTTTTTACCTTTTGCCGTCTATCTCCCACCGGGTCACGGAGTGGAGCACCAGAGACCAGCGGCTGCTGTATTAATGGCTACGGAATATAAATAGCCCTGTAAACGCATATGAGTGTTGTGCCTCTACAGTAATAGTGCAACACTCAAAGGTGAGAATCCACCACAATTTTTTATTTCTACTAGTGATTTACAGTATAACACTATTGTGCGCCCCCTCTTTTTTTTCTTTTTTCCTGTACATGTGGCCCAGGACAGGGATAGTCTATGTCCAGTGAAACTAAAATGGTGGTTGAAAGACTCCTTTTTCTGGCACTTTTTAATCTGTGGGTCAGACAGGTTTAAGGGTCATGCTGCGTTCCAACACAGGGATAGTCAATGTCCAGTTCAAGTAAAATGATGGTTCAAATCATACTGCGTTCTGGCACTTTTTACTTTGTGGGTCATGCAGGTTTAAGGGTCATGCTGTGGTACAAGACCGGGATAGTGAATGGTCTGTGACTTTTTTTCTGTGGCTTTTATAACCTAAGTGTGTTGCCTAAGATGTAGCACGTATCCATTTGACTGTTGTGAATGTTAATTCCAGCTTCTCCAGCCCTGTTTGGGTGTAAGAATGAAGGTGTTGTTCCTCTCCCATAGACTTTAATGGTCATCGGCGATAATCTATTATCGACTATCGGAAATCGTCTTGATAATTGCCGATATCGACTATCGACCCGATGACGATAGTCAACGTAATCGCTCATCACTACTGATGACGACATTTGTGGCTGTGACTGGGAGGACAAGGAGGTAAGACTGCTGGATGCAGGTTGCATTAACCACTGAAGAATAGATTGGCGACGCTGTTCGTTACTGAGATTCACAGAGCCCTGACCCAGCGATTACAGGCCTGACGGTCCTGCAACCGACGATCCGCTGGCTTGCGTGTTGTCGCCAGCACTGGAAGGAGCACCTTCTCTCGTACCTCTACCTCCATGTCCTACACCCCTCTTTGCTCGCTTACCACCTGCATTTCACTCCATGTTCAGAAAGATACAAATTTAAGAAGGTATGGAAGAGTTTTTGACAATCTATTATTGTAAAACGGCAAATCACAGCTATTCTTAAATCCCTCTAATTTCCTACAGCCATCTAGGATTAGAAACTGAAATGTTTCTTGCGAATACCTGTGAAATGCGGTCTGGTGGAAGAACCGTAAGACAAAATCAACAGTGTTCTTACTTCAGTCCCAGGGATTTACAACTGCTGAGTAGGACTAGGAATTGATAGTTTTCAACAAAATATCATACAAGTGCGCTATCTACGCCAAACTGAGATTCACCGAGCTAAATAAAACTATTCAGAAGTTACACGGATGAGAAATTGCGTTTTTTGCAGCAATGACAAACGAGAACAGTTGCTTAAAAATTTATCTATCAGAATTGTCGTACAACGTGGCTATTAGAATAAAACTAGTGCCGCACCACGTGCAATACAGATATTTAAAAGTTATACGGATAACAAACGGTGGTTTTGCACCAATGAAATACACCAAAAGTAACCATGAAATCTCTGTATCCAAATTTAAGTACAAGGTGGCTATTTGAAAAAAACTGGGGCAAACCAAAGTGCAATACAGCTATTTACATGTTATACGGATAAGAAAAGATGTTTTTTGCACCAATGAAATACACCTGAAATTTACTGGGCAAATTTTTTATCTTTTAATAAGTTTTAAAGGGGGGTCTTTGAACAAAAAGGGGGCCCTTCCCCAAAAGTAAAAAACCCACCAAATTTAAATTGGGGAACGGATAAAAAAAGGGTGGTTTTTGCCCCCTATGAAATAACCTGCAATTATTTGGGCAAGTTTTTTTTGTATCGAAATTTTTAAGTAAAAGGGGGGTTTTTGAACAAAAATTGGTTGCGTCAAAGGGGATAAACAAAAAAATTTAAATTGTGTAGGATAATAAAAGGTGGTTTTTTTGGCCCCTTTGGGGAAATCCACCGAAAATTACTAGAAAAATTTCTGAAATCGTAATAAAGTACAAGGGGGGTCTTTAAAACAAAAATGGCCTGCGCCAAAGGAAAAACCCCTTTTTAAATTTGTGTAGGGATAATAAAAGGTGGTTTTTGCACCTAAAAATACACCTGCAATTACAAAAAAATTTCATCCTAATGTAAGTACAAGGGGGGCTTTGAACAAAAAGGGTCACAAAAAAAATTTTCATTTCACCTCAGGTGCGAGGTGTGCTGGCTAGTGTTGAGCGATTATTATTGACAAAGTTGAAATCGACACGGTATTTACGTTGATCGGATTTTTTAGATCACGCAATAATTTAGGTTAAAATCTGTGCATAATCTATTGATATCGCGCCATTTTCGGCGCTTCCTGTCATTTTGGCAGCCAGCAAATCAGCTTACAGAATAGAGCAGGGTGAGATGTGTGTTCGACGTCATGACTGGGATGTGTATGGTTGCGATTGGCTGGAAAAATCACATGACCTCGTTTTACATAGAACAGCCCTTCCTGTTCATGATCAGTGTGTGTCAATATCTCAAAGCAGTAGGATGTGCGCTCTACCTCTGTGCAAACAGCTCAGCGAAATTATTCTATTTGTTCACAGAGACAGCTATACTATTAGCGGTGATCCTTAGAACTTTGTTAGATCAGAGATTTGCAGATTTTAGGTAGTTAGGCAGAGAATTTTAAAGGAGCATCTACCGCTGTAAAGTCACGGGGGGGAGTGAAAGGGGAGGGGGCCCCGTACGAACACAGAAAAGCTCTTTAAAGAATACTGGATATTGTATTGCAGACATTGCATTGCAATAGCTTTATTATTAACAGTTTACTGTTGAAATATTACTTGGATATTGGGCAGCCTGAACTTATATTAGGATAAATATCTTTTCTAGTAACTGCAGGTCTATTTGTTAGGTGCAAAACTCCACTTTTATTATCAGTATTCATTTCAGATAGGTGTTCTTTTTCAATTTTGCCCAGTCCAGCTTTTTTGATGGAGCCACCTTGCAGTTAAATTTGAATCCAGCAATTTTGTAGTCACCACAGGTTGATAGGTGCCAAAAATACCTTTTATTATCCGTATACATTTCAGATACGTGTTTTTTGCACTTTTGCCCAGTCCAGATTTGTTGATAGAGCCACCTTGCAGTTAAATTTGAATCCAGCAATTGTGTAGTCACCACAGGTGATTGATAGGTGCCAAAAATACCTTTTATTATCCGTATACATTTCAGATACGTGTTTTTTTGCACTTTTGCCCAGTCCAGATTTGTTGATAGAGCCGCCTTGCAGTTAAATTTGAATCCAGCAATTGTGTAGTCACCACAGGTGAATTGATAGGTGCCAAAAATACCTTTTATTATCCGTATACATTTCAGATACGTGTTTTTTGCACTTTTCCCAGTCCAGATTTGTTGATAGAACCACCTTGCAGTTAAATTTGAATCCAGCAATTGTGTAGTCACCACAGGTGAATTGATAGGTGCCAAAAATACCTTTTATTATCCGTATACATTTCAGATACGTGTTTCTTCACATTTGCCCAGTCCAGCTTTGTTGATAGAGCCACCTTGCAGTTAAATTTGAATCCAGCAATTGTGTAGTCACCACAGGTGAATTGATAGGTGCCAAAAATACCTTTTATTATCCGTATACATCTCAGATACGTGTTTTTTGCACTTTTGCCCAGTCCAGATTTGTTGATAGAGCCACCTTGCAGTTAAATTTGAATCCAGCAATTTTGTAGTCACCACAGGTTGATAGGTGCCAAAAATACCTTTTATTATCCGTATACATTTCAGATACGTGTTTTTTGCACTTTTGCCCAGTCCAGATTTGTTGATAGAGCAACCTTGCAGTTAAATTTGAATCCAGCAATTGTGTAGTCACCACAGGTGAATTGATAGGTGCCAAAAATACCTTTTATTATCCGTATACATTTCAGATACGTGTTTTTTGCACTTTTGCCCAGTCCAGATTTGTTGATAGAGCCACCTTGCAGTTAAATTTGAATCCAGCAATTGTGTAGTCACCACAGGTGAATTGGTAGGTGCCAAAATACCTTTTATATCCGTATACATTTCAGATACGTGTTTTTTGCACTTTTGCCCAGTCCAGATTTGTTGATAGAGCCACCTTGCAGTTAAATTTGAATCCAGCAATTGTGTAGTCACCACAGGTGAATTGATAGGTGCAAAAAATACCTTTTATTATCCGTATACATTTCAGATACGTGTTTTCAGCACATTTGCCCAGTCCAGCTTTGTTGATAGAGCCACCTTGCAGTTAAATTTGAATCCAGCAATTGTGTAGTCACCACAGGTGAATTGATAGGTGCCAAAAATACCTTTTATTATCCGTATACATTTCAGATACGTGTTTTTTCACATTTGCCCAGTCCAGCTTTGTTGATAGAGCCACCTTGCAGTTAAATTTGAATCCAGCAATTGTGTAGTCACCACAGGTGAATTGATAGGTGCCAAAAATACCTTTTAATATCCGAATACGTTTCAGATACGTGTTTTTTTTGCACTTTTGCCCAGTCCAGATTTGTTGATAGAGCCACCTTGCAGTTAAATTTGAATCCAGCAATTTTGTAGTCACCACAGGTGAATTGATAGGTGCCAAAAAATACCTTTTATTATCCGTATACATTTCAGATACGTGTTTTTTCACTTTTGCCCAGTCCAGCTTTGTTGATAGAGCCACCTTGCAGTTAAATTTGAATCCAGCAATTGTGTAGTCACCACAGGTGAATTGATAGGTGCCAAAAATACCTTTTATTATCCGTATACATTTCAGATACGTGTTTTTTGCACTTTTGCCCAGTCGAGATTTGTTGATAGAGCCACCTTGCAGTTAAATTTGAACCCAGCAATTGTGTAGTCACCACAGGCTGATAGGTGCCAAAAATACCTTTTATTATCCGTATACATTTCAGATACGTGTTTTTTGCACTTTTGCCCAGTCCAGATTTGTTGATAGAGCAACCTTGCAGCCCAAATGTCAACTCGTGTACCCACCACTGTGGATAATCCTTTTTCTGAAGACCTCTGTGATGACAAAATGCGGTTGGGGTCAGAAGGCATGTTAAAAGATCAAGAGGCCAAAGAGGATGATTTTCTCTGCTCTGACGCCCAGTTACTTATGCCATCAGAGGAGGAGAAGAAAGCCGGTCAATCTGCAAAAATCCCGGGCGGTCGGCAACGCCTTGCAGTCCCTCTTGCTTGTAGCCCGCAGCTCCTGGATGCAGAATATCAGGACGACGAAGTCACCTGTTTTGATGATGATGATGATGACGACATTGCGGATCCAACGTGGTCTTTTCAGCAGAATTTGCTTGCGAGCGCTTCATCACTGGACGAGGAGGAAGACGATGGGGTAGTGTCAGTACAGGTCCCGCCTCAAAAAGGGAGAGGGCGGTCGCAGAAGTCCGCTGATATGATTCCGCCAGCCACGGTCAGCGGAAACCCCGCTCCACGCTTATCGCCGTCAAAAAGGTCCAGGACCTCTCAAGCCTGGGCCTTCTTTGAGCAAGCCTCTGATTCACCCAGCGATGTCATATGCCGCCTTTGCCGTAAACGCATAAGTAGAGGCAAGAACATTAGGTGTTTAACCACCACCAACATGTCTAGTCACATGCAGCGAATGCATGAGTTGAAATGGAGGCAACACTTGGCCAAAAAAGGCCAGACCGACGCCGGGCCTCCAACCACTGTCACACCCTCTGTCTCCGCCTCCTCCTCCTCCGCCACCACCAAGCGTTCCTCAGCTGCCCATGTCTCTCAGATTCATGATCAGGGATCAGCCTCCGCTTCAGCCTCCACCATCGCCCGAGTACCACCAGCACCACCAGAGACCCAACCTACCCCTTCTCCTTCCGCCAGTTTGATGACCTGAACGCCGTACAGCGGCCAGTCTAGCAGCCAGCCTTCTGTCTTCCAGGTTTGGGAGCAGAAGAAACACTATAACCCAAACCATCCCAAAGCCAAAAGCCTGAATGTCGGCATTGCCAGGCTTTTGGCCTTGGAAATGTTGCCTTTCCGTCTGGTGGACACAGATGGGTTCCGCCACGTCATGGCCCTTGCCTGCCCCCAATACCAGATGCCCTGGCCAGCCACGTGTCATCTAAAATTTCAAGCGCGTTGTCTGCATCTGTGGCCGGAAAAGTCCATCTCACCACCGACACATGGACTAGGAAGCACGGCCAAGGCCGCTATATCTCTGTGACAGCTCACTGGGTGCCAGGCAAGGTGGTGTGCGATAACGGGCGAAATCTGCTGGCTGCCCTTAAGATCGGTAGGCTGGAGCTCATTCCTTGCCTGGCACATGTCATGAACCTTGTCGTCCAGAAATTTCTAAAGAGCTACCCGGGTCTGGACTGCCTGCTGAGGAAGGCTCGAAGTCTGAGTTCGCACTTCCGCCGTTCGCACCCTGCTTCGTCCCGCCTGGCTGCGTTGCAGCGTCAGCTCGGCCTCCCCATCAACCGTCTCATTGTTGACGTGGCAACACGCTGGAATTCCACCCTCCACATGCTCGAGCGATTGAGGGAGCAGCGCAATGCCATTACGCTGGACGACGTGACACATGGCCTGACAAGCAGCCGTGCGGACCTCGGGGTGTTGAGCCACCGAGAGTGGAGAAAGGTGAAAGAGCTCTGCACCATCCTTGCCAGTTTTGAAGAAGCTACCAAAATGGTCAGTGCGGACAATGCCCTTGTCTGCATGAGCATTGTTTTGATCTTAGTTCCAGAACGATCGTTGGACACTCTGAAACAACAGGTCCCGCCAGCGACGGAGGAGGAGACGGACACAGATGCGGACACGGAGCCTTTCTCTCAGTCGAATCCACAAGGCCCGACAGTTTCTCAATTTTATCGGTCTTCATTAGGCAGTGGTTCGGGGTCCAGGGCTAGTGCAAGGCGGCGCATCAGCTCTCAGGGTGCATCATCTGAGGCAAGTCAGGGCTGTGTTGAAGCTGTGCCAGAGGAAGCGGAGGAGGAGGAGGAGGTATTCCTAGACACCGACGTTACCGACGTCCCTGCCTTGGAAAGAGGTTGGCGCGAATTTGAGGCGGAGGAGGAAGATGAGGAAGATCAGTTTGCTAGTGCCTCTCGACCCAGAGGCTTGGGAAATCAAGGCTCCATCTCTCACATGAGTGCTTGGATGCTCCATTTCCTCCAACATGATCCTCGCATTAAGGCCATCAAAATGAACAACAGTTACTGGGTGGCCACCCTCCTGGATCCCCGGTACAAAACAAAACTCAGCACTTTCCTTCCACCCACCCAAATAGAGAGTAAAATGCAGGAAATGGAGACCTTGCTGATTGATCAACTGGAGACATCTGTTGCGTCTGCTTCACGTTCCTCAAATGTCATGGTGGAACAACATCAGCAACATGACAGCAGTAGAGTGCCAAGTAGCCGTAGCGGCAGCAGCAGCGGCAGGCAAGGCGGCAGAAGCCTAATGGGTGACCTCTGACAATCTTTATTTACCACCTCACCAACGCATGCAATGCAGGGCACACATACAACACACAGAGACCAGCTTAAGATCATGGTGCACGACTATCTGCGTCTCAACACCGATGTTTTTGTATGTGTTCGGGACCCAATAGACTTCTGGGTATCCAAAATGGACGAATGGCCCGAGCTCGCTAGCCACGCCATAGAGGTGTTGTCCTGCCCAGCAGCCAGCGTCATATCTGAGCGGACCTTCAGCACAGCTGGAGGAGTCATTACAGACAAACGCATCCGGCTTTCCACAGATAATGTGGATCGTTTGACTTTCATCAAGATGAATCTGGCATGGATCTCTGATGATGTTGTGGCCCCAATTGCCGAGGTCACCGATTAGTTGCCGGTCTACTTCACATTCCTCTTCAAACAGAAATGGTCCTCTTGAAAACTTTATTTTAAAATGATCATTTCTTACTGCAATTTTTATTCTCGGTTCCCAACAGTTCATTTTGGTGGTTTTGCTGTGAGGAGACTGTAAAATAAAGCAAGGTTTCATGACAACACCGTTTTCCATTTACTGACTTTATCTTCAGAAGTTTTCGCATTGTCAATGGTTTTGAGGTCATGTTGCTGTGAGATACAGCTATAATTATGGTCCTTTGGAACAGAAATGTGGCATTTAAGTGGCATTTCTCCTTCAAAATTTTCAATAGTGGCTGAGAAGTCATATTTATAATTTTTTGGGGTCATGTTGCTGTGAGATACAGCAATAATCATGGTCCTTTGGAACAGAAATGTGGCTTTTGAGTGGTATTTCTCCCTCACAATTTTTAACAGTGGTTGAGAAGTCATTTTTATAATTTTTGGGGTCATGCTGCTTTGAAATGCAGCAACACTACGGGTCCTATTCTAAAAAATGTTGTTTCTAACAGACATTTGTTCTTCACAATTGTCAAAAGTGGCTCAAGGGTCATGCTTTGAATTTTTGGGGGCATTTTGCTGTGACATGCAGCTATACTACAGGTCCTATTATAAAAAAAAATGTTGTTTCTAACAGACATTTGTTCTTCACAATTGTCCAAAGTGGCTCAAGGGTCATGCTTTGAATTTTTGGGGGCATTTTGCTGTGAAATGTAGCTAGACTACAGGTCCTATTGTAAAAAATGTGGTTTCTAACAGACATTTGTTCTTCACAATTGTCAAGAGTGGCTCAAGGGTGATGGTGCTGTCAGAAACAGGAATAGGTAGGACACTGTTAATGGACACATATTGCAAAATGACATGTTTTTGCAAGATCTTTAACATAGCTATCAATCCCTGTATTAAGACAACCCATTTAATGCAATTAAAAAAGAGAAACAAAGACATTGTGGGATTCCATCCTATTTTAAAAATGTGTTTTCTAGAATTAAACTACTAAAAAACTTGCATGTACAAAATAGCTAGTAAAAAAAATCCTCTGAATTGTACAAGGGAGGTACAAGAAGACTTGACCAGATGTAGGTTACTCAGAGGACATGGAGTATGGAGCATGAACAGAGAACAAAGAACAGAGAAAATTTCCTCCAGCACGTTGAGTAAAATGAGAAAAAGAATCCCAAGACAAAGGACACCTGGGAGGAACAGGATCGTAAACCACCAGTATTTCCAAGTGAATCTCTATTGGTTCGCACTCATACGGAGGGGCAAGCGCTACCCAGGTCTTGATTGTGTACTGAGGAAGGCTGGAGGTCTACTCACACTTCCGCACTCTGCTTCAGCACGACAGTTTTCGTTGCTGCGTCATAAGGGCATTTTTACCGTGTAAATAGATGACGGACACCAGCCTGGGCTCTCACCGCACCCACTGTAACTCCGGCCCTCGCAGCTGAACCTGCGTGTTAATAGATGACAGACGCTAGCCTGGGCTCTCACCGCACCCACTGTAAGTCTGGCCCTGGCATCTGGACCTCCGTGTTAATAGATGACAGACGCTAGCCTGGGCCCTCACCGCACCCACTGTAAGTCTGGCCCTGGCAGCTGGACCTCCGTGTTAATAGATGACAGACGCTAGCCTGGGCTCTCACCGCACCCACTGTAAGTCTGGCCCTGGCAGATGGACCTCCGTGTTAACAGATGATTGACGGCAGCACTGGCTCTCACCGTTATTGGCAATCAGGAGAGCTTCAAATTTCTCTAAAAAAATCAGATTTTGAAAAAGGTGATTTCTGTGAGGTTAAGTAGTGTCAAAAAGGGTCCCAGGGCTGGACACAAATTGCACAATTTGAAGCTTTAAATTTTATGGGGCTGGATTCACTATGGGGTCGCATCATCTGATCTCCAGGGGAGTCTGTCCCTAATCACTGAAGAAGGATTTGGAGGAAAAATGAAACCATTGAATTGATTGGCTGAATCACTCTCAGAAGCCAGGAGGGCAAATGTCTTCTCAACTAAGAAGTGTTTTGGGGATGAATAGGACATTTTTATTACTTATGGGGTATGCGGACGAATTAACACATCTACACGTGTAAAAAATACCTTTAAAAAACTGCAGGGAGGGGTGTATGTTGTATGTTATCACACTTGAAAAAAAGCAAAATGATAATAATGTAAAACTATAAATAAAACTTCCCTAAATAAATTCTGTAAACAAATGTCATTTACCAAAAAATATACTAAATGACAGTCACTGTACAAAATAGCATAGTGCCACTTTGTGATCTGTGGGTCAAACAGGTTTAGGGGTCATGCGGTGGTACAGGACAGATATAGTCAATGTCCAGTGAAAAGACTCCTTTTTCCGGCACTTTTTAATCTGGGGGTCATGCAGGTTTGGGGCTCATGCTGTGGCTCAGAACAGGGATAGTCAATGTCCAGTGAAACTAAAATGGTGGTTGAAAGACTCCTATTTCAGGCACTTTTTAATCTGTGGGTCAGACAGGTTTAATGGTCATTCTGTGGTACAGGACAGATATAGTTAATGTCCAGTTCAACTAAAATTGTGGTTCAAAGACTCCTTTTCCTGGCACTTTTTAATCTGGGGGTCAGACATGTTTAATGGTCATACTGCGGTCCAGGACTGGTATAGTCAATGTCCAGTTCAACTAAAATGGTGGTTGAAAGACTCCTATTCCCAGCACTTTTTAATCTGTGGGTCAGACAGGTTTAATGGTCATACTGCGGTACAGGACAGATGTAGTTAATGTCCAGTTCAACTAAAATGGTGGTTCAAAAGACTCCTTTTCCGGCACTTTTTAATTTGGGGTCATACAGGTTTAATGGTCATACTGCGGTCCAGGACAGGTATAGTCAATGTCCAGCTTAACTAAAATGGTGGTTCAAAGACTCCGTTTCCCAGCACTTTTAATCTGTGGGTCAGACAGGTTTAATGGTCATACTGCGGTACAGGACAGATATAGTTAATGTCCAGTTCAGCTAAAATGGTGGTTGAAAAACTCCTTTTTCCAGCAATTTTTAATCTGGGGTCATGCAGGTTTGGGGCTCATGCTGCGTTCCAGGACAGGATTGTCAATGTCCAGTTCAAGTAAAATGATGGTTCAAATCATACTGCCTTCTGGCACTTTTTAATTTGTGGTCATGCAGGTTTAAGGGTAATGCTGTGGTACAAGACAGGGATAGTGAATGGTCTGTGATTTTTTTTCTGTGGCTTTTATAACCTAAGTGTGTTGCCTAAGAAGTAGCACGTATCCATTTGACTGTTGTGGATGTTAATTCCAGCTTCTCCAGCCCTGTTTGGGTGTAAGAATGAAGGTGTTGTTCCTCGCCCATAGACTTTAATGGTCGTCGGCGATAATCTATTATTGACTATCGGATATCTTATTGATAATTGCCGATATCGACTATCGACCCGATGACGATAAGTCAACGTAATCGCTCACCACTAGTGCTGGCCAAAAACTGGTAAAAAAAAGCCATTTCAATGCCGGTTCAAAGCAGAGCCTGGGCTGCACATTATACACTCTCCTTTCAAAAGCCTGTCTGTCTGTCTGTGTTCGCCCGGAAACCCTCCCCCTCTTCCTCCCTGCGGCTGTACAGCGCTAGTTGCATCTTTAAAAGTCTCAGCCTAACTAACTAAGAACTGAAATTCTCTAATCTACCTATATTCTAATGTTCAGAGCTAAAAGCATAGTTGTCTGTGTGAACAAAGAGAACTTTGTCTCTGAGCTGAGCTGTATTGAGGAGAGATCTAACACACGTCCTGCTCTAATGAGACACACTGACACACTGATGATGAACAGGAAGGGCTGTTCTATGCAAAACGAGGTCATGTGATTTTTCCAGTCAATGACAACCATACACATCACAGTCATGACGATGCAAACCCAGCTCACCTTGCTCTATGCTCTAAGCTGATTTGCTGGCCGCCAAAATGACAGGAAGCGCCGAAAATGGCGCGATAGTAATAGATTATGCGCAGATTCTCACCTAAATTATCGCGTGATCGGAAATTTCCGATCAACCTAAAAACCGGGCGGATTTTTCAACTTTGTCAAATATAACCCTCATTCCTATCGATGATATATTGATTTTTTGGGATGGTAGTGAAGAATTATTCAGGGAGTTTGTATCTAGACTCAATGATAATGAAATTGGGATGAAATTCACCTTTGAAATTCATCGAGAGAAAATTAATATTTTAGATCTTCAAATTATGTTGGATGAAAACAAGCAGATTCAGACAAAGATATTTCGGTAAAAAACGGCTACCCATACTTTGTTACACTTTTCTAGCTGGCATCCACCTTCTCAAAAAAAGGGGATTCCCATAGGCCAATTTCTTAAGGCTCGTAGGAATTGCTCTACTTTAGAGGCTTTCAATGAAGAATGTATAAAGTTAAACGCACTTTTCAGGCAAGGGGTTACCCTAAGAAATGTCTGAGGAAGGCGTTTAAAAGGGCTTTGACTAGTAACAGAGGACATTTATTAATCAGTGAACAAAAGAAGAAGGAAAAAACTGATTTAATTCGTTGTATAGGTACCTTTGATGATCGAGCCAATGAAATGAGAGGAACATTGGAACATTCTGAAAGCAGATCCAGTATTCTCTGAGGTGATTTCTAAATATCCTAGTGTCACATATAGAGGAGAAAATAATCTTACGGGTGAATTTGTGCATAGTCATTTTGAGGGAGATGGCAAAAAAACATGGTTACAGTCTCTGGTGGTAGCAGGCTTGGACTTGCCCACAGGGGAATAGGGTAAACCCCCGGTGGGTCCCTGAGCATGGCAGACCTGGAGTCGTGTTTTAACTATATATAAATCCTCAAGAGGGGCAAAAAGCAAGATGCAGAGTATAGAAGTCATGTAAAGTCATTTACAGTAGCTGTAGGGTGGGCACCTAAAATAAGTTCCAAGGGTGGGCACAGAAACAGCTCAACTGGTGGCCCCTAGAATCATCTCCACCTTTGGGCCCTAGGCACCTCAGTCCGACACTGGGTGGTAGGCAAATGTTCATTCTGTCCATTGATATGGAAAACTAAAGAATTTGTTAATCCCATTGATAAGAGAAGATTTGAGATAAGACAATTCATCAACTGTAAAACCAGAGGGGTGATTTATGGGGCTATGTGTACCTGCCCCAAGATCTATGTGGGAAAAACCATACAGGAGTTTCGTCGTCGGATCTCGAAACATCTGAGTACTATTAAAACTAGAGGTGACACTCCCCTAGCGAGACACATTTTGGCCAATGATGGCTTTTCATTTTCAGCATTTATTTAATCTTACTGATTTCCTATTTAATTTTTAAAGAAACATAATGTAAGTGATTAAGTACGGTCAGTGGTACAAGCACGGTTGAATACATGACTATAGGAGCACCAGAGGTCACAGAGGTTTTTTTTTTTTTCTATCCTCCCCCATCTCCCTCCTACTTCCTCTGCCCCCACCTTGTCCCTCATTTTCCCAGTGTTTTACAATGATGATAGGTATTGATCACATGAGGCCACAGTTTCTATTTAACAAATTGGGATATATGTATTTTGCTTTTGTGCATGAAGAGTTTGTTAGCAACTGAATCATATAATATTAACACTTATGTTGCTGTGACGAGACGCAGCTCGGGAGTAGATTACCATCTATTTATGTATACATCTATTTATGTATACATTTATTGTTTCTACTCACTGTGTAGATTTTGTGCTAACTTTAAATACAATATATGCAATACAAATGTATGCAAATACAATAGAGCATGAATGTACTAACATTTCTGCATACATGTTGGGGAGGTCAGGCATGACATTTTAAATTGTGATTTCTCACCTCTGTCTACAAGTGTTACCCGCTGCAGAGGGTATCACATGGAAACCTTATATGTTTTATGTCCATCAGATTAGGGATGACTGCCCAAGTAGGACGCTTGGGATCCCTTACTGGAGTTAGTAAATTACTGTATATATAAGGTTTTCCTGTTAGTAGGTGGTGTTCCACCAGACTTGATAATAGAAAAGGAGTTATTCCTTCAGAAGTAGAAAGGGATAAATTGAGAGGTTAGAAATCAGGTTTTTAAATAGTGTGTATAGAGGTTAAGTGTTATACATCATAAAAGTTACCTTTTAGTGTTTTATAGATTGAGAACTGATAGAGTTTAAGTTTGCCTATGGAAAAATTGTAAATATAGTGATCAAAAGTCACTCTCTGTTCTCTTGCGAGATTCCCATTTTTTGGAGACTATTTGACATCTACCACCATGCTCGACGTGATCCATACACTGAATTGTGCCACATGAACTGCTTTGATAGGTGAGTTGGCTATGTATTTCTATCCCAGTATTTAATAGGAAGTCCAATAGAAATGGGTGGAGGAAACCATGAGGACAAGGACTAAGACTGAGGGAGCATCAAATTAGGCAAAGTTCAGCACAGTAACTGTCCAGAGAGCTGTACAGGAATCTTGGAGTTTAAGTCCTGACACCATGACAAGTTCCTCTGGCAGAGAGTTCCACAGTCTTACTATTCTTACAGAAAAGAATCCCTTTCTATGTCTATGTAGAAGCCTTCTTAATTATAAACATAGAGGAAGCTCCCTTGTTCTAGATACAGTCCTGAGTATAAATACTGTAGATCTTGGGAGAGATGTCTATATTGACCTTTGATATATTTAAACATATCTATAATGTCACCCCAAAGCCATTTTTCCCTAAACTATATAACCCTCATTTGCTAATCTTTCTGGGTATTGTAGTCCAGTCAGTTTTACTACTTTTGTTGCCTACCTTTGAATCCATTCAAGCAATATCTTTCTAGTGAACTAGTATCCACAACTGTACACATTATACCATGTTGTCAGGTTCAGCTTACCAAGAAGCAAACCAGAGACGTGGATCCTCTGGACCACCGCAAGCGATGGTATTAGCCACGCCAGGGAGCGGAGTCTAAGTAGGTCTGGTTTTCACCAGAGCCCGCCGCAAAGCAGGATGATATTGCTGAGGCAAATTGCTACCAGGTCGCAACCCCTGACGTGACTTGCTTGCGGTTGCTGTCGAGGTGTGGCGCGGTACTAAATCATGGAGCAGGCTCGTAGTCAGGGACAGGCAGGAAGGTCAGGACAGGCGGCTAGGTTCGTGGTCGAGGCACGGAGGCAGAAGATACGGTACACGGAAACAAGACTAGATACTCGGGAACGCTTCCTCTCTAGGCACAGGGCACTATGGATTCGGCAATGTGATAAGGAAGGGGCAGTACTTAAATAGGATCAGTGCCCAGTGAAACCAATCACCGCCGCACTGTCCCTTTAAATTGAGCTGCGGGGGCGAGCACACGTCTTGCAGCAGCAGGACCGCGGCAAAGTAAGTGGACCGTGCTGCGAGCGCTTGCAGCCCGCGGGCCGGGTCGCGCCTCTGCTCGCAGCGTAAGATGGCGCCGGGGCGCAGGTGTGCCTGCGACCCGACATGGAGGTCGCAGGGACACTCGTGACACATGTGTCACCTGACCAGTTATTTTTCATGATGGGAGAATAATGTTCTCCCATCCATGCCGCTTTTAACACACCCCATGATCTTATTTGTCTTGGCAGCTGCTGCCTGACACTGGCTGTTACAATTCAGTGTACTGAAAATAGGGCCCAATACTGATGTCTGTGGTACCCCACTAGTAACAGGGATTCAGTCCGAGAATGTACCATTAATCAACACCCTTTGTTTTCTGTCAATTAGCCAGTTACTTACCCACTTGCAAACATGTTCCCCCAGTCCAAGCATGCTAATTTCACTTACCAACCTATGTGGCACAGTATATAGGTTACTTTTATCTATCACAGATCCACCTGCACATTCTCCTTATGGGGTTCACTTAGTGTTTTTCTTTCTTTCCACCCCTTTTAACCACTGTGCAGTTCTTACTATTGTTTAGATGAAAAACGTATGGGTATGTTTTTACAGGGTGAGCAATAGAGTTTGATTAGGGTAATTTTTTGTAGAGTTGTCCTTTTTGGGGCGCGTGCTCTGCGAAGTGAGAGCTGTCTTTTTGAGGGTGCTATAGGTTTAGTTCCTTTACCCCTTTTTCCAGACCAAGAGTTTTATTTTTGATAATCCATTGTGTATCCCCCTCTTTTGGAACTATATGGTTATATTAGAAGAGTATTTTCTGGCTACCCTCAGATGCGAGGAGTACTTTCTAGGGACCTTTTGTGGTAAGTCCATTAATTGTGGCTGGACCCCTTCTGTGTTGATTTGCATAATTTTCTGTATTTTTGATTTGCAATATTTGCAGTATTTAGGGAATACTTTCATGATTATTTGATTTATTCATTTCTTAGTCAACATTAATAAAGGTTACATTTTAATTAATTAAGTTACTCTTTTGTGGCAATGAATTATCACAGTATCAAATGTTGTAGAAAAATCTAGATATATGACATTCAATGCCTCACCCCAATCCAGTCTAGAACTAGCCTCCTCATCATAGCTTATGAGATTAGTTTGATAGGAATGATCCTTCATAAACCCATGCAGGAATGGAGTTATACATTTATTTTCAATTAGATACTCCAGGATAGCATCTTTCATAAAACCTTCAAACAATTTACCTACAACAGAGGTTAAACTTACCGGCCTATAGTTTCCAGGCTCACTTTTTGACCCCTTTTTATCATACATTTTTTTCTGTGAATTATTGTAAAATGATATGGTTAAAATGCTCATAGTATGTGGAATTGTATTAAGATTATGGGTTAGTAGAAGGAGGGTTTCCATAGGATTACTAAAAAAAATCCGATACTTTTATTCTCTTTTCCCCTTTTATAGCAATTTTGGGGACAATTCAGCTTTTTACCTTAAAAGGAAAAGTCTATATTTTATGAAACTGCTGTTTTTGATCTGAAATCTGTGTATAGTTCTAATTTAAATTATTGTGTTGATTCAGTTTAATAGTTTACAAGTAAATGTACTACAAAGAGAAACGAAAGGCGCAATAAATTGGCTAGTGTAGAAGGGGATAACTAAATATTTTTTTCTAACAGACTGAATTGTGTGAAGGAGAGGATATAGGGTATATATCCACATTTATGCAAAAGTTGATTTACTACATTTGTGATGAAAATGATTCAACAAATTGAAAAACAGATTGGTAAGTAAAAACAACAGATTGGTAAAAACAATTTAGTTAAGCAATGTTAAAAGATCATTATGTACATTTATAACTGCTAAAAACAAAGCAATATTGCTAAGTTAAATAATTTCTACATAACTAATTTCATTGCACATATATTAAATATGTTTCCTGATGTTGCACAAATCAATTCCAAAACGAAACAGATAATTACTATAATTAAATATTATAGGAACGAGAGCTGTCTATTCTGAACAGTGAACATCTTTACTAATGCAAGATGATTAAACTGAATTTTTCTTTAATTTCTCAGTCAAGGCTTTCATCTCTGGTTGTGACTCACAGACAAAATACCATCCACTGCCTTTCAGTTTTAATGCAAAATAATCATCCCAATCTGAAAAAAAACATTGGCTTTTAATCAGAATAATGTGAAATTCTTTGGCCAAGTACAGAGATTGTGCCATAAAAGTAAAAAAAAAAAAAAAAAAAACGAAGACATTTATAATGTTCATAGTTTAAATGTTTGATCTAGATCTACTATATGACAGATTTCTCTTTAGTTATCTGCTTCTACATTACCAGAGGTTGCCTGAGACACAATAATCAGCAAGGGAATTATACAGAATAGAGTATGCACAACATTTAATACATCGACAATTCTTCTGTCAATTAATAGTATTTATTGCCCTGTGGTGAGAAAATATATGAGCACTTTTTAACCGACATCTTATTGTAGAGTATCCTATGTCTCTCTAACAATCCATGAGTAAATGACAACCATGAAATGTTTTAGCTCAAACATTAACCTGCAGACTAATGGACAATGGAAAGCCACTTTCAAGTAGACAGATCCCTTTATTTACTCCATCAATTATAAATCTGCCCCTGATATTGACCTTCAATTAAAAAAGCTTAGGCCCCATAGCTAACTTTTGGATGGGGTCCCCACTGCCAGCCCCTCCTCCGACCACAGAAAATTACCAGTGGCCATTAATAATAGTCATGCAGGTACTGGAAAATACAAGGAGCAAATACCTCACCATACATATCACAATTATACTGCTACTGCTTGCTATATATATACCAAGACTAAAAATAACACTACTACATATGGACCTGATTTATACTGCCAGAAGACATCCACTAATTACCACCATATAGTGACTGACTGAATAATACCCCTATACTATTGTTGAATAAAGATCAGTATTCAAAGACCAACATTACCACCATATAGTGGAAATACCAGTGTACACGGGTTCTGCAGACTGTATATTAGCACCATACAGTGACCCTATAGTGGTAGATGCCAGAGTACACGGGCTCTGCAGACTGTATATTATCTCCATACAGTGACCATATAGTGGTAGATGCCAGTGTAAACAGGAGCTCTGCAGACTGTATATAACCTCATACAGTGACCATATAGTGGTAGATGCCAGTGTACACAGGATCTGCAGACTGTATATTATCACCATACAGTGACCATATAGTGGTAGATGCCAGTGTACACTGGCTCTGCAGACTGTATATTATCACTATACAGTGACCGTGCAGTGGTAGTAACTAGTGTTGAGCGATTATTATCGACAAAGTTGAAATTGGCACGGTTTTTATGTTGATTGGAATTTTTCGATCACACGATAATTTAGGTGAAAATCTGTGCATAATCTATTAATATTGCGCTATTTTCGGTGCTTCCTGTCATTTTGGTGGCCAGCAAATCAGCTTAGAGAATAGAGCAGGGTAAGCTGGGTGTGTGACGTCATGACTGGGATGTGCATGGTTGTGATTGGCTGGAAAAATCACATGACCTCGTTTTACATAGAACAGCTCTTCCTGTTCAGCATCAGTGTGTGTCAGTGTATAATAGGAGTAGGACGTATGTCAGCTTTCTCCTTAATACAGCTCAGCGAAACAGTTCTCTTTGTTCACACGGGACAAAACTATGCTTTTTAGCTTTTGAACTTTAGAACATAGGTAGATTAGAGAATTTCAGTTTTTAGTTACTTAGGCTGAGAATTTTAAAGTAGCATCTTGCGATGTACAGCCGCGAGGGGGGGGCGGGGGGGAGGGGGGTGTGGGCGAATACAGACAGACAGGCTTGCAGGCTTTTGAAAGGAGAGTGGTTATTGTGCAGCGCAGACTCTGCTTTGACCCTGCATTGAAATGGCTTTTTATTAACAGTTTTTGGCCAGTTTTTGGTGAAATATTAGCTTGTATTTTGTGCAGCTTGTACTTATATTAGAATACAGATCTTTTCTTGTAACTGCAGGTGTATTTGATAGGTGCAAAACTCACCTTTTATTATCTGTACAAACGGATTTTAATTACGTTTTTTTCACTTTGGCGCAGCTCAGTTTTGTTCAAAGACCCACTTTGTACTTACAATAGGATACAGAACTTTGCTAGTCACCGCAGGTATATTTATAGGTGCAAAAACCACGTTTTATTATCCGTACACAATTTAATTAGTTTTTGTTCACTTTGGCGCAGGCCATTTTTGTTAAAATACCCATCTCGTAATGCATATTACCATACAGAAATTTGCATAATTTGGTGTTGTATTTCATGGGTTTCAAAAACCACCTATTATTATCAATACACAATTTAATTACGTGTTTTTCATTTTGGTGGAGGCCATTTTTGTTAAAAGACCCACTTTGTACTTACAATAGGATTCAGAACTTTTCTAGTCACCGCAGGTGTATTTTATAGGTGCAAAAAACACCTTTTATTATCCGTATACAATTTAATTAAGTTTTGTTCACTTTGGCGCAGGCCATTTTTCTTAAAAGACCCATCTTGTACGGATATTACCATACAGAAATTTGCTAGTAATTGGTGTTGTATTTCAAAGGGTGCAAAAAACCACCTTTTATTATCAGTAACACAATTTAAATTTACGTGTTTTTTCACTTTGGCACAGCTCAGTTTTGTTCAAAGACCCACTTTGTACTTACAATAGGATACAAAACTTTTTTAGTCACCTCAGTGTGTATTTCATAGGTCAAAAACCACCTATTATTAATCAGTTACACAATTTAATTACGTTTTTTTCACATTGGCGCAGCCCAGTTTTGTTGAAAGACCCATCTTGTACTTATATTACCATACAGAAATTTGCTAGTAATTGCAGGGGTATTTCATAGGTGCATAACCCACCTTTTATTATCCGTAATACATTTTAAATAGGTGTTTTTTTTTACTTTGATGCGCCCAGTTTCGTTCATAGAGCCACCTTTGTACTTAATTTGAATACAGACATTTTTGTAGTTACTGTTGGGGGTATTTCATTGGTGCAAAAACCACCGTTCGTTATCCGTATAACTTTTAAATAGCTGTATTGCACGTGGTGCGGCCCTAGTTTTTTTCAAATAGCCACGTTGTACGACAATTCTGATCATTCGTGTAACTCTTGAATAGTTTTATTGCGCTCGTTGAATCTCAGTTTGGCACAGATAGCGCACTTGTATGATAGTTTGTTGAAAACTATCAATGCCTACTCCTACTGGGCAGTTGAAAATCCCTGGGACTGAAGGAAGAACATTGTTGATTTTGTCTTACAGTTCTTCCACCAGACCGCATGTCACAGGTATTCGCTAGAAACATTTCAGTTTCTAATCCTAGTTGGCTGTAGGAAATTAGAGGGATTTAAGAATAGCTGTGATTTGCCGCCTTTTAATAAGAGACTGTCAAAAAGTCTTCCATACTTTCTTAAATTTTTATCTTTCTGAACATGGAGCGAAATGCAAGTGGTAAGCGAGCAAAGAGGGGTGTAGGACACGGTGGTAGAGGTACGAGAGAAGGTGCTCCTTCCAGTGCTGGCGACAACACGCATGCCAGCGGATCGTTGGTTTGCAGGACTGTCAGGCCTGTCATCGTTGGGTCAGGCTCTGTGAATCTCAATAACGAACAGCGTAGTCAATCTGTTCTTCAGTGGTTAATGCAACCTGCATCCAGCAGTCCTACCTCCTCGTCCTCCCAGTCACGGCCACAAATGTCGACATCAGCATCATCAGCATCCGACCGAAATGAAGCGAAGGCAGCCCAAATGTCAACTCGTGTACCCACCACTGTGGATAATCAATTTTCTGAAGACTCCTTTGATGACAAAATGCGGTTGGGGTCAGAATGCATGTTAAAAGATCAAGAGGCCAAAAAAGGATGATTTTGTCTGCTCTGACACCCAGTTACTGATGCCCTCAGAGGAGGAAAAAGGAAGCGATCAATCGGCAAAAATCCCGGGCGGTCGGCAACGCCTTGCAGTGCCTCTTGCTTGTAGCCCGCAGCTCCTGGATGCAGAATGTCAGGACGACCAAGTCACCTGTGTTGATGATGATGATGATTTCAACATTGCGGATCCAACGTGGTCTTTTCAGCAGAATTTGCTTGCGAGCGCTTCATCATGAACGAGGAGGAAGACGATGGGGTAGTGTCAGTACGGGTCCCGCCTCAAAAAAGGAGAGGGCGGTCGCAGAAGTCCGCTGAGAAGATTCCGCCAGCCACGATCAGCGGAAACACCGCTCCTTGCTTATCGCCATTGAAAAGGTCCAGAACCTCTCAAGCCTGGGCCTTTTTCGAGCAAGCCTCTGATTCACCCGGCAATGTCATATGCCGCCTTTGCCGTAAATGCATCAGTAGAGGCAAGAATCTTAGGTGTTTAACCACCACCAACATGTCTAGTCACATGTAGCGAATGCATGAGTTGAAATGGAGGGAACACTTGGCCAAAAAAGCCACACCGATGCCGGGCTTCCAACCACTGTCATACCCTCTGACTCCGCCTCCTCTGCCACCACCAAGCGTTCCTCAGCTGCCCATGTCTCTCAGAGTCATGATCAGGGATCAGCCTCCACTTCACCTTCAACCGTCGCCCGAGTACCACCACACCACAGAGACCCATCCTACCCCCTTCTCCAATCCACCAGTTTACCTGCACGCCATACAGCGGCCAGTCTAGCAGCCAGCCTTCTGTCTTCCAGGTTTGGGAGCAGAAGAAACACTTTAACCAAACCATCCCCCAAAAACCCAAAAACCTGAATGTCGGCATTGCCAGGCTTTTGGCCTTGGAAATGTTGCCTTTCCGTCTGGTGGACACAGATGGGTTCCGCCACGTCATGGCCTTTGCCTGTGCCCAATACCAGAAGCTGGGTGGATGTCTCTGGTGGTGATGGTGGCTCTCAGGCTCGGCGCACGCTCTTCAAAACCGCAGGGATGGTGCAGGGTTCTTTCCTCCAAAGTCCTCTGGTGGCATCACGTGCCCAGAGAAACCAGGCCGTGTTGAAATTAATCTGTCTTGGAGACTGTCCACACACAGGTCAGGAGCTGTGGACGGCTCTCCTTAACGAGACCGAGTGCTGGCTGGGTGACAAGACCCTTGTGCCAGGCAAGGTGGTGTGCGATAACGGTCGAAATCTGCTGGCCGCCCTTAAGATCGGTAGGCTGGAGCACATCCCTTGCCTGGCACATGTCATGAACCTTGTCGTTCAGAAATTTCTAAAGTGCTACCCGGGTCTGGAAAGCCTGCTGAAGAAGGTTCGAGATCTCCGTTTGCACTTCCGCCGTTCGCACCCTGCTTCGTCCCGCCTGGCTGCGTTGCAGCGTCAGCTCGGCCTCCCCGTCAACCATCTCATTGTTGACGTGGCAACACGCTGAAATTCCACCCTCCACTTGCTCCAGCGATTGCAGTACGAAGTGACACATGGCCTGACAAGCAGCGGTGCGGACCTCGGGGTGTTGAGCCACCGAGAGTGGAGGCAGGTTGAAAGAGCTCTGCACCATCCTTGCAGTTTTGAAGAAGCCACCCCAAAAAGGTCAGTGCAGACAATGCCCTTGCACATGAGCATTGTGGTGATCTTAGTTCTGGAATGATCGTTGGACACTCTGAAACATCAGGTCCCACCAGCGACGGAGGAGGAGACGGACACAGATGCGGACATGGAGCCTTTCTCTCCGTCGAATCCATAAGGCCCGACAGTTTCTCAATTTTATCGGTCTTCATTAGGCAGTGGTTCGGGGTCCAGGGCTAGTGCAAGGTGGCGCCTCAGCTCTCAGGTTGCATCATCTGAGGCAAGTCAGGACTGTGTTGAAGCTGTGCCAGAGGAAGCGGAGGATGAGGAGGAGGAGGAGGTATCCCTGGACACCGACGTTACTGACGTCCCTGCCTTGGAAAGAGGTTGGTGCGAATTTTAGGCGGAGGAGGAAGATGAGGAAAGTCAGTTTGCCAGTGCCCCTCGCCCCAGGGGCTTGGAAAATCAAGGCTCCATCTCTCACATGAGTGCTTGGATGCTCCATTTCCTCCAACATGATCCTCGCATTAAGGCCATCAAAATGAACAACAGTTACTCGTGGTGGCCACCCTCCTGGATCCCCGGTACAAAACAAAACTAAGCACTTTCCTTCCACCCACCCAAATAGAGAGTAAAATGCAGGAAATGGAGACCTTGCTGATTGATCAACTGGAGACATCGGTTTCGTCTGCTTCACGTTCTTCAAATGTCATGGTGGAACAACGTCAGCGACGTGACAGCAGTAGAGTGCCAAGTAGCCGTAGCGGCAGCAGCAGCAGGCAATGTCTATTGGGTGACCTCTGGCAATCTTTATTTACCACCTCACCAACCCAAGGAATGCAGGGCAAAACATACAACACACAGAGACCAGCTTAAGATCATGGTTGCACGACTATCTGCGTCTCAACCCCCGATGTTTTTGTATGTGTTTCGGGAAACCCCAAAGACTTCTGGGTATCCAAAAATGGATGAATGGCCCGAGCTCAGCTCGCCACGCCATAGAGGTGTTTCCTGCCCACAGCCAGCGTCATATCTGAGCGGACTTTCAGCACAGCGGGAGGAGTCATTACAGACAAACGCATCCGGCCCTTTCCCCCAGATAATGTGGATCCCTTTTGACTTTCATCAAGATGAATCAGGCATGGATCTCTGATGATGTTTGTTGCTCCAATTGCCAAGGTCACCGATTATTTTTCCGGTCTATTTTGCATTCCTCCTCAAACAGAAATGGTCCTCTTGAAAACTTTTTTTTAAAATGATAATTTTTTACTGCAAGTTTTATTCTCAGTTCCCAAAAGTTCATTTTGCTGTTTTTGCTGTGAGGAGACTGTAAAAGACACCAAGGTTTCATGACAAAACCGTATTCCTTTTTCTCACTTCATCTTTAAAAAATTTTTTGCATTGTCATTGGTTTTGGGGTCATGTTGCTGTGAAACGCTATAATCATGGTCCTTTGGGAAAAAAATGTGGCTTTTTAATGGCTTTCTCCTCACAATTTTTAACAGTGGCTGAGAAATCAATTTTTTTAATTTTTTGGGGTCCCGGTGCTGAGATACAGCAAAAATCAGGGCCCTTTGAACAGAAATGTGGCTTCTAATGCATTTCTCCCTCACAATTTTTAACAGTGGCTGAGAAGTCATTTTTTTAATTTTTTTGGGTATAGCTTTGAAAGCAGCAATACTAAGGCCTATTATAAAAAAAAAGGGTTTCTAACAGACTTTGTTCTTTTCAATTGTCAAGAGTGGTCAAGGGCATGTTTTGAATTTTTGGGGCATTTTTGCTGGAAATGAGCTATTTTACAGGGCCTATTCTAAAAAAATGTTGTTTTTAAAAAGACTTTTTTCTTTTACATTTGCATGTGGCTCAAGGGTCCCTGTCTTTAATTATGGGGGATTTTGCTGTGAAATGCGCTTTCTAAAAAGGTTATTGTAAAAAATGTGGTTTCTAACAGACATTTTTTTATTCACAATTGTCCAGAGTGGGGCAAAAGGGGATGGTGCTGTAGAAACAGGAAAAAGGGAGGACACGTTAATGGGCAATATTGCAAAAATTTTATTTTTTTGCAAGATCTTTTTAAAAGAGCTAGCAAACCTGAGTGAGACAACCCCTTTAATACTTTTTAAAAAAAAAGAAAAAAGACGTGGTGGGATTCCCCAAATTTTAAAAATGTTTTTCTAGAATTAAAATAAAATACGGCATGCACAAAAAGCTGTAAAAATTTTCCTCTGAATTGACAAGGCGGGAAGACTTGAACAGATGTTTTTTTCCCCCATAAAGGTATAGTCAATGCCAGTTCAACTAAAAGGGTTCAAAAACCCCTTTTTTTCCGGCCTTTTTTAAATCGGGGGGCAGACAGGTTTAATGGTCAACTGCGGCCCAGGACGGTCTAGTCAATGTCCATTCAACTAAAATGGTGGTTAAAGACTTTTTTTCCCGGCACCTTTTTAATCTTTGGGTCATGCATTTTGGGGGTCATGCTGCTTCGGTCATTATGCAAGTCCAGTTCAATTTAAATGGGGGTTTTCAAATACCCCTTTTTCTGGCACTTTTTTTTATCTGTAGGCAGACTTTTAAGGGGTCATGTATGGCCAGGACAGGCATAGTCAATGTCCAGTTCAAGTAAAATGATTTTCAAATAATACGCCTTTTGGCACTTTTTAAAATTTGTGGGGGCTGCAGGTTTAAGGTCAAGCTGTGGGACAAGACCGGATAGTGAATGGTCTGTGACTTTTTTTTGTGGTTTTATAGCCTAAGTTGTTGCTAAGATGTAGCACGTAACCATTTTGAATGTTGGTTTATGTTAAAACCAGCCGACCCTGTTTGGGGGTGTAAAATTTAAGGGGGGTTTGTTCCCCCCTTTCCCATAACTAATGGTCATGGGGCGAAATTATATCGATATAAAATCTCTTGATTAATTGAAAAATGACTATCGACCCCATGACATAGTCGACGAATGTCCCTCACTAGAGTAACCAGTGTCCCAAAACTTGAGACTGATATTACCTCCGCACGGTCACCATAGAGTGGTAGATAACAGTGAGTACAGGCTCTGCAGATATTACAGTGCAGTTACATCCAGATACTCACAGGAGACATTTTCTATGACTGGAATTTTTCTCTTTCCCTTTATCTTCTCCATCCCGCCATGATGACTTCTGGCTACGACTCGTCCTTGCAGAATATGCCACATAAAAACATCTTAAATTTAATTTTTTTTCCAACAAAATTCCCACCGAAATCCCCCCCTTAAAATCCCCCATGGGGTTTTAGGTGGGGGGAGATCAATTGGTTTTTTAAAAGGGGGAGGGTTATGGGGTGATTCGTGCAGATGTGGAGGTTATGGGGTGATAGGTAGAAGTGAGCGGGCTATGGGGTAATAGCAGTGGGGAGGTTATGTGGTGTTAGATGGTGGTGAGGGGCCTATGTGGTAATAGGTGGAGGTAGTGGGGTGTGATATGAGGAGGTTATGGCATAATAGGTGAGGGTTTTATTTTGTGTGGTGGCATTGGAATGCATAACACAATGGTGGTGGCGGGTTAGTACAGAGTACAGCTTACAATCTCATTGGAGGAGGGGCAGAGGACCATACCCCTGGAGATTTTGCTGCAGCTGTGGTCTGTTCCCCCTCAGAATCATATTATGCAACTTGAACTCTGCACCCCTAGAAGATCAGCCGCAGGAGTTTGGTACTGTCATGTTTTTATTAAAATTTCCCCTCTGCACTATACTGGACTAATTGGACTATGTCGGACCAGCATAGGAGCTATTTAGTTAATATAATGGTCAATGAGGGCTGATGTAGGGGAGTGTATATTTATATAAAATGTTTTTGTGTTGTGTTATTGTGTTTTTTACCATTTTATTCCAGTGTTAGTAATGAAGGTTTCTGACAGATGACTCTTTGTTACTATCACTGGGGCTTGGTGTTAGCCAGTTGTGTTTTTTTGTTACCCCAAGAGTTATAATCAGAAGCGGAATCTCTAATGGAATTGTCCACGTCTGGGGCGGCTGCGGGCTGGTATTTTTAGGATGGGAAAGGAAAGGAAAGGAAAATTATATATTTATTTATTTATTTATTTATTACAGTGGATGTCTAGTTTTTAAATTTCAATAAATAAATTAATTAAAAAAACAATGTGGGGTCCCCTCATTTTCCATAACCAACCAAAGTAAGACCGACAGCTGCAGGCTGATACTATCAGAATGGGAAGATCCATGGATACTGATCCCTTTCCATTCTAAAAATACCAGCCCGAAGCCTCCCCAAAAATGGACAACCACATTATAGGGTCCACTTTTGATGGTTACCTGGCTCTTCCCAGTACTCCTGGTGCATTGGGTACTGGGGTAATAGTGACTTGGGGTTATTGTCAGCCGTGGGGTGACGAAAAACACTGCTGGCTGACATCAAATCTGAGTGATAGCAATGGAGGGGCGTCTGTCAGATCCTTCATTACTAACACTGGAGAAAAATCGGGGGGAAAACACGACACTAAACACAAAAACATTTTTCATTTAAATAAACATTCCCTGACACCAGTCCTCTTTAACCATTTTATTAAAATGATAGATCCAAGGCTGTTCCTTCGTATTCCACTGAATGCGAAGAAGTCCAAAAGGGAATCCTATAAATAAACAGAAACATTACACACATACATAAGCTAGATAGCCTATTCAGCATCCAGGACTGCCGGGTAACTCCCCATCCCCCACCAGTGGCACCCAGTTATTTTTTATCATAGAACAACTGGATGGCACTTGTGGAAGATGTGGCATCACCCAGCTTTTCTGGGCACTGGATAGTATATCCAGCATCCAGGAAAGTTGAGTGACGTCCCATGCCCCACATGTCACATAGTTTTCTTGTGTCATCTGTTGCATCTAGGAAAGTTGAGTGACACCCCACCCCCACAAGTGATACGCAGCTTTTCCCTCCCCCGACCTCTACTAGCCCCCACCATTTAAACCCATTTCCCCCACTCAAAACCCTCTCCCCCAGCCAATCTACTCCCCAACTTTTTTTCCCCCTCCAACCC